>DF368739.1:21823-33936 GCA_000787875.1 Solanum virginianum
AGGAATTCAACCAAGCTTCAAGTCTCCATCTCCAATCTTCATCAAGTTATTCTCCAAAGCTAAGGTATGTAGGTTTCTTTCATGGGTTCCTTTCGCCCATGATACCCAACCTTCCTTTTCTTAAAAATTGCATGATTTAAAGTGAATTTACTCATGGGTCTTACTTATTATAAAATTCACTGCACACTATGTTGGGGTTTATGAAATTATGACTGTTTTACTATATTTTGGGCTATGAATCTAAGATCTATTCTTACTTATTATAAAATTCACTGCACACTATGTTGGGGTTTATGAAATTGTGACTTTTTTACTATGTTTTAGGCTATGAACCTTTGATCTATCTTGAGATTTGATAAAGGGTTTTGATGTATATTGCTTGAGGATGTTACCAAGTATCTATTGATGTTTTTACATTGGATTTTATAGCATGATAACACTCTTGAATTGTATGGTTTTACACTAGCATTATACACCCTCCAAGTGTTTGATAAAATGCATTTTTAAGGATTCTTCATATTTTGATGATCTACTGGTTGAGTCATGACTCAAGTGACTCTATGATGATTATGAGCTTTCTAAAGATGTGTTTAACTCTTGTTGGATTGTAAGCATGGTTTTACTTCAAATATCACTCATACATGTTATATTGTTAGTATGCTATTCATTACTTATGATTATGCATTTTGCTTAAGATGCCTATCTCTTATTTCATTGCATCCCACATACTTGGTACATTTAAATGTACTAATGCATACTCTATGCCTACATGATGTCACCACATAGGAATCGGTGCATCGCTTGATTATTCTTCTCCTCCATGTGGCTAGTACGATTATCTCTCAAGCTTGTTGGTGAGTTCTCCATTTTGGGGACATTGCTTATGTTATATTGCTATGTACTAAAGCTATCTTTCCTTTATTTATATATTGACCTTAAGGGTGAGCCTGGTTGTTTATCATATCTCCCACACTTATCTATGAAGTAGAGGTGTTGTTGGACATATTATCTATCTATGCTATAAGCCTTGACTTTCTTGTTTCTTGATGTTATGATTGAAGTTTACCCTTAGTCCCAATTTCCTTTTTTTATGCTTATCTATCATTGTCATTTTAATTTTTTGCGTGACTAAGGAGGTGTAATGATATGCTGTGAGGCTTATTTGGGGTTCCTTAGGGTTACCCATTTGCCAGTCACGTCTAGGCCCTAGGCTTGGGTCTTAACAAATATGGTATCAAACGACTGGTTTTCAGATCCTTGGAGTCCAACACACCACATTGATTAGAGTCTTATTCATGGTTGTGTTGTGCACCACAACTATGAATAGGAGGCTATGAGACATTTTAGGAAATGTTTCCTTTCTTCATGTTCTAATTCATGCTATATAGTTGAAGTAAGTTTTCCCCTAATGATTGTTCTTTCCTCTGCTAGATCATGCCTAACACAAGAGAAAGAAGAGCTCGCTTTCCTAAAAAATAATTGACTCATGGAGAATTTTGGGATACATTTACTATGTTAGCTCAACTTGTGGCTAATCAAGCCAACCAAGGGGCCTAATCCCCTCGTGATCCTACTCCGGCATCTCGAGTGAGAGACTTTATGAGGATGAATCTACCAGTATTCTATGGATCTAAGGTAGATGATGACCCTCAAGCATTCATCAATAAGGTCTATAAGGTATTGCTATCATGGGAGTTAGATCAGAGGAAAAGGCAGAGTTGACGGCTTATTAACTCAAAGGGGTAGCACAAATATGGTTTAATCAATGGAAAGAAGAGAATGGGGTTGACAATGTGATTCTATGGGAGGACTTCAAGGCAGTTTTTCTTGATCGGTTCTTCCCTCTTGAGCTTAGGGAAACTAAATTGGTAGAGTTCATGAACTTGAAATAAGGATCTTTGAGTGTGAGGGAGAATGCCCTCAAGTTCAATCAACTTTCAAAATATGGCCCCAATTGGTGGCCGATCCAAGGTCTAGGATGAGTAAATTCGTGATGGGAGTATCTGACTTGGTGCATGAGGAGTGTCAGTCTGGTATGTTGATTAGTCACATGGATTTGGCCCACTTGATGACCTATACAGATCAAATGAAGGAGGAAATAGTGAGGAGTGCCAGTCTGCTATGTTGATTAGTGATATGGATTTGTCCTACCTCATGATTTATGCCAAACAACTTGAGGGGGAAAAGCTTAGAAAGAGGAGAAGTGAGGGGTCTAAGAGGGTTTGATTTGATGGTAGCTTTCGAGGTCAAGATAGTGATGTTCCTAACAAGGGGGTTGCCAAGAATGGGGTGGCAAACCCCAAGTATCAAGGTGGAGGTGTTGGTGGGTGAGCTCATCTTACTTACCACAAGTGTGGAAGGTACCACCCGGGGTATTACTTAGCCGGTTCAGGTGCATGTTTTGGATGTGGTGGAATAGATCATAAAATGAGGCACTATCCATGTGTCCCTAAAGATCATAAGGATGGTCATTGACGTTCTCAACCATGCCCTTCTAACCTAAACAACCAATAAAATGTGTAATGTACACCTTGATCCCAATATTTGAGCTGTGCATATACCCTTTTCTTTATAGATACCTAAGTTACGTGCTTCACGGGTAAGTTGAAGGTTTTAATTTTGATGGATGTAGGTTCCTCTATACCTTGCATTATTCCATTTTGTTTGTTTATGGGCCTCTTGTGTGCTCCGAGTTGTTATGTGAACCTTTCATGTCTACCTCTTGTTGAGTATATTGTTGCTAAGAATGTTCATAGATGTTGTTCCGTGTTCATATTGCCTTAGGTCTTCCTTGTGACTTATTGGGGTTGATGTGGTAGAATTGATATCATTCTTGGGGTAGATTAGTTGCACGCATATTATGTCCCTTAGAGAGTAGAATCTGTAGAGTTAGAACCCAACTCCCTATGAACTCATCTTTGAGTGGGAGGTTGTCAAGTGGTAAAAAAGGAGGTAGGTTTATTCTTGTCTTAAGGTCCAATTGATCTCTACGGGTTGCCCCATGTTCTTATTACATAGGGTCTTGTCTTGTGATTATGGTTGAACTTAGTTTGTTGGATTGGAGGTTTTAAGGTGGTTTGGCTACTTTCATATCGTGTTTCCAATAAGTGTAGAGCCCGTTAGGTTGTAATATGATGGTTAAGGATGGTCGATTTATTTGGTCAACTATGATGAGTTATTCACTTCTCTAAGCTTGATCTTTATTTTGAGTTTTATCTCTAAGTGAGGTTGAGGGTAGGTGATATTCCTAAGTGTCTTTCCAGACTAGGGGTGAATATTTGAGTAGTGTTGGAGTTGTTTGGTTGACTTATGCACTGGCTATGTTTATGGGTTTCATGAATAAAGTCTCAAAACCCTACCTTGGCTTGTTGGAGTAAGTTGTTTGGTTGACTTATGCACTGGCTATGTTTATGGGTTTCATGAATAAAGTCTTAAAACCCTACCTTGGCTTGTTGGAGGTGGCCTCTGGTGGTGAAGTGTTGATTTATTTAGAGCTTGTGAATCATTTGGGGGTAGTCTTGTAAGTCTTGGAGATGAGAGGTTGGTTGCTAAATATGATAGGTGTGAACGAAGGATAGCAAGAAGATGGTTAGAATTCTTTAATGATCATGATATGAGTGTGTATTGATTTCCCCGGCAAGGCTAATGTTGTGGTTGGTGCTCTAAGTAGCCTAACATGTGTTGATGATGGTGGTAAGATGTGACTTGAGGGGTCCATTTATAAACCTAGTGCTCTGATACCATCTCTTTCATGAGCTCACCCTAGGATCTAGGAGTGACATGGCGAATGGGAACCCAAGAGTCCCCAAACAAGCCTCAAAGTATCCAAAATTCACATCATCGGTTCTGAAGCATATTCAAAAAGTAAACACATAGTTCTAAGGCATGGGAAAGTAGGACTCACGCTATGGGGATATCATAGGGAAAGAGATTAACATGGATTCACATAACATGTAGCACATAAAGACTAAGGGGCGGGTAAGTATGACTTACTCTGTGGGGCCAATTCGGGACTTAGGATCTTCCATATTTCCACATCAAAGCATACATACTTATTGTAATCCTCATAACAAATCCATATANAAGCTCCAAATACAACACATAACACATAGATCCGACAAGAGTCTACAAGATATCCAATAATGCCTCTAGTTATAAGATGGGACGGGGGCCAAGACATGTCCGGGGCTCACCCTCAAGTAAAGATAGCATAAGCAAAAGCTACATAAGATAGAGGAATGATGGCTTGTCCTTGGAAGATAGGAGTCACCACAACAAGTCAAAACTTAAGATCCCAGCTAAAGCCGTACGGTGGATGATCGTAGTCTTCGGTCCCGACATGGTGAGATCATGTAGGCAAAAGTATGCATTAGTACATTTGAATGTACTAAGTATGCGGGTCGCAATGCATGTTACTTATCAAAACTTTCATACGATGTTAGATGACAAAGGCACATAATATAGAAAGAGATATATATGTAACAATGAATGTAGTATAACAAGAGGCTATGAAATTCATGATGAATGAAATTCAAATGATGCCCATATATAGTATGTATGTCACCTCAACCCACATGGGTAAGACCAAGCGAGCTATTACTTGGAATCCCGATGAAATTCTCTCATCGGTAAAGAGGTGGTATACTTGCCAAAGCTAAACCATACTTCACCTTATGGGAACCTATCCCATTTCATTTCATATGAAGCAACCTTTCTTATGGCAACATATCCCATTTTGGATAGGATTTTTCAATTCAGTGGGATCCTTCATTCACATTTTTTTCCACCAAGAACGTTTTCTAAAACTCTTTGACCCCCGAATTTGGAGTATCTGGATAGGATTTTCACATATAACATATCATGTCACATTATGTTTCACCTTACGGGAACCTATCCAATTTTGTATGAAGAAACCTTCCTTATGGGAACAGATCCTATTTCGGATAGGATTTTACATAACCTATGTTAGGCACATAGTTCTAGGAAAGAGAGCACTCCTTCAGTCCATCAGTGGTAAGTTGTCATCCCACAAGAATACTCATAATATACATATATATATGCTTTTATGAGGAGTAAGTCTCATCAAAACATTTCAATGTATTTTTAGACCTAAAGGCCAAATATTATTCATAAAATTCATATTTAGGCTCAAATACCAAATCATAATCATAATTCGTAAGACTCATGCATAGGAATAGCTCATTCATACATACATAATGGTGCAAGCACCTGTAATGCTCCAAGAGCTATAATCATAGACATGTATGTGAACATATGCTTGTCATAGCCAATATCTTATCATAGAACATAATTGGGCTTAACCCACTTCATAATTTCCATGAAAATCCAACGTCATGAATGCAAATCCCATGAATGATGTGAGGAAAATATGGGTAGTTAAGATTCAGTCTAAAATCAATAATATAATATAAAATTCAAGAGAAAACATAATTAAATCCACATATAAAATCATAGTATAATCACTCATGCATAAACAAGCCTTAAAAGGGGACATGCATATTCATAATTTCATAAACTCAATATAAATAATCATAATAGGGCTTAATGTAACTTAAAATCATCAAATATGTATAACCCATACATAAATTTAATTTAATAAATCTAAATAATGAAAACTTATATTTAAAGAGAGCTTAAATTCATGGAATTTGATTGAAAATATTTGGGTCTCCTTGATTGGAAGGAATCAAGGATTAATGCACATACCTCCACCAAGATGATGAAACCCAAAAGAATTTGAAGAGGAATTGAGTCATCTTGCTCCCAAGTTGAAAATTTTCAAGAGCTCCTTGGAATAGATTATAGAGTGGCTTGAGCGAATCAGTCTTCAATGAAGGTTTTGGAATTAGTGTAGGAACGATTTAGGAATATAAAGGACGATTTAAAGGTTTTCAAAGCTTTAAGGATGGGTAAAAATGTCAAAAATACCTCAATAAAATACCCCTTTAAATTTTACCCATAACATCTCACGCGTAGCTTCATGGGTCATAAAGCCTCCTGTCTAGCCCAGACATATTTTATGAAAAAGGTCGTAGCTTCTTGGTCTGAACTCAAAATGAGGCGATACCAAGTGTGTTGGAAAGCTAATTCAAAGAGCTTTAATCATAAATGTCATGGCCCACCCAGTTCATTTTGTGCTAAGAGATATGACCATTTAAATTTGACCCTTCTATCGTTTCTTATGAAAAACTTAACTAATGGAATGACTTTGAACTTGACTTGATGTAGGAGGCCCGTGATGGCCTTAAATAACATAAATGAGTTTGAATTGAAGTCGTCAAGGTGAACCTAGCTTGAGCTTAAAGATCTCATACTTCAAAAAAATATACAAAACGAATTCCACGGAGGGCCATAAGGCCAGTATTAAGTCACAGGAGCCGTGTGACTGGTCGTGTGACTACACTTAGGCCAAAAATAATCATTTCAAGCTTAAGGCCATTCACACAACCCTCGACATGGTCCGTGAAGATAATTTGACTTATGAAGAGGTTCTGGTAGAAATTTTTGATAGACAAGTGAAAAGGTTGAGGAACAAGGATGTTGCTTCCATCAATGTTCTTTGGAGAAATCAACAAGTTGAAAGTGCCACATGGGAAGCCGAGGCATATATGCAAAAGCGATATCCCTATCTCTTCAACTACTCAAGCCTAAAGAACTAATTCAAGTCCCCTATGTGATTTTAAGTCTTATGCTTTAGCCCTTATGTCATTTGCATGCATTCATGTTTATGTTGATAAATTCATGTTTATGTCATTGGAAAGTGGTGTTTAAGTGCATTGTTACATTCTTGTTCGTGTTGATTCCTTCATGATTATTCTTCTTATGTACTCTTCCTTAACATTCGGGGAATGTTCCGAAGGCAAAATATTGAAACACCCCAAAAAGTATCCAAAAATGTGCCTTAGAAATGCCCATAATCATAATTTCCACATATCTCAAAATCTGTGTGTGATATTGAGAATTCAACTTCATATTCGTGATCGGGGGGAAAATTAAATGAGAAATGGGTATAACCCTGATTAGAGTAACCATATAATTTTCCAAAGTTGATGAAAATAGAATCGATCCGCGCCCCTAGCACAATGCGGCCATGGCGCGGACCTGTACATTTTTGTTGCCAGTTATTATATTTCAGTCCAAGGCCTTGGGGTCTTGGGCCTAAGCCTTTCTATGCATAAAAACACCTATATTTAGTCATTTTTCAACCCCATATCATTCAAGACATTCCCCAAAACCCTCTCAAACATTAGCGGAATATTTCATTCAAAATCAAGTGTCCTAAAATCATTCCGGATCACAAAAAATTCATTCAAGCTTCAAGTTCCCAATCAAATATTCATCAAGAAAATCTTCAAAGTTAAGGTATGTGGGTTTTAGCCATTGGGTCGTTCCACCCATGGTGCCCAACCTTCCTTTTTAAGTAAATTGTATGTTTTCAAGTTGATTTATTTATGGGTATTTCTTTTTATGAATTGGTTATAAACCATGTTGGGGTTTCATGAAATGTTAACTGTTTAAGAATTTTTTGAGCTATGAATTTATAATCTATTATGTGATTCGATGAGAGGTTTCAATACATCTTACATGAGGGTGTTACTAGTGTTAGTGGGTTGATTTACATTATGTTTTCTCACATGATTTCACTTTTTAATTGCTTGATATTGATCTAGCATTAGACACCCACTAAGTGTTTGATAAAAATGTCCGGTTAAGAATTCTTGAGATATTGAAGGTTTATTGCATGGCTTATGAGCTAAGTGACTTTATGATGACGAAAGGAATGTATGAATGTGTTCATTTCTTGAAAAGTATCTATAGTGTTGCAAGTTGACCACACCTTATTGAGGGGGTTGCTATACCTCAATCGCCTTGTGGGGAAGAGGGAGTGCTATGCCTGTACTACCACGTTGAGGGGTATAGACCTCAATCACCTTGTCGAGGATGGTAAGCATGTACTACAAATTGAGCGGTAGATACCTCAATCGCCTTCCAAGAGGGTGGTATGTCTTGGATTCCAAGTATTATTTTGCTTGGTCTATGATGATGGTCTCTTCCTAGACATGTATTATGTTCTATGTAAACATATTTTACTTCAAACATTGATCATGCATGCCATGTTGCTAATATACTATCTCTTTCTTATGTATATGCATTTTGATTATGTTGCCTATCTCATGTTGCATTGCATCCTACATACTTAGTACATTTAAACGTACTAATACATGCTCTATTCCTACATGATGTTACCATGTAGGAATCGGAGCCCATCACAATCATCCTCCCCATGGCTGGTTGGTCATCTTGAAAAATAGTTATTGGTGAGTTCTCAAGTTCGAGGACACTATCTTTTCACTCTTACTTTTGTTATCTCTTATGTTGAACTTTGATACTAAAAGGGTAATCCCGGAAAGTGTCTTGGCCCCCGCCCAATCTATGCTAGAGGTATTGTTCGACAAGTTATGTAATTATGTTTTGAGATTTGACTCTTTTGATGATTTATGCTATTAAAGACTTCCCTTAGTCCCTTTATCTTTGTTTATACTTTCTTGATGTTGTTTACTTTGTTTTCGCGACCAAGGAAGTGTGATTAATATGCTAAGAGGCTTGTTTGGACTCCTCCGGGTTCCAATTCATTGTGTCGTATCTAAGCCCTAGGCTTGGGTCATGACAAAATAAGAGTAAGTCTAACTTGAACTCAATAACTAAGTATTCGACGTAGGAAAGGATGGAACCGTAAAATTAGATATTTCCTATTATCCCAAAATGAGGACTTGATGTGATTGATTTTGGATCCATTGATGGGATGTCCTATAGCTCCGATAAGGTATTGGATGGATATGGAAACGAAATCGCTTCATTGTATCATCTTCAGCTCATAGGTGATGGTTGTCAACTCCTAAATAAGCCTTGATAGTACTCTGAGTAAATGGGATGCAGATGATAGATGAGTAGTCATTGTCTAAATTACATTCTTACTTTAGAATCTTTACATGATGATTGAGTTTCCTACTTCTTGAGTTGAGCTATTTGAGTTGATGTTATTCTTTCTTTACAAGTTTTTTTCTGTCATTTTATATAGCCGCACATTCCACATACTGACATCTATTTGGACCTACATCTTTTCATGATGCAAAGATAGGCATTAGTGGTCCTTAGTAGGCACCTCATTGATGGCCTATTTGCTTTCAGTTGATTTGTGAGCCCTCCCCAACAATTAGAGGATATTATGTTTCCATTCTAGCTTGAGTTAGACTTATCTTATTCTGTTTTTGAGGTAGCCATGGGTCTGTCATTAACACCACTTAGTCAAATGTCTAGAGGCTTCATAAAATAGAATACTAAGTTGTGATTGGATGTTATTATTGACTAGTTTCTATCACACTAGTGTTACTTAGTTGAAGGAGGATTATTTGGCCTTTGGCCTTTATTTATCATTGTCAGTTCATTTCTTAAATATTCTTATTTATGGGTGTCTTCCGCTACTTGAATGTGATTGAACGAATGTGATGAGGCTGAGTGGTTTTCTTGGAGACTAGCAATAGTCTTTGAGTGCCGGCCACGCTAAGGGTACCCTCCTGGGTGTAACAACATTCTCCATATAGAATGGCTCCCACGGAGTTAAAGGTAAATGATAGATTCTCAAGCTCATTATTACTAGTACAATCAATACTCTTTGACAATGTTGATGATGACCCTTAAAGAATTGAATTAGTCTTTTCCCATAAAGATCCATCAGATCCATCGCGTTATAACACATGAGTCATTACTTGGTTGATACTCAAGCATGTTACTAATACTATTACTATTACTCTCTGACACTTCAAGAATAATTGAGCTAGTTTCTTTCCCATAAGAATCCATTTAATCTATCAGCTTTATAACACCAGAGTCATTAAATGGTAGATTCGTGAGCCTTTTACAACTACTACTGTTATTACTATTTAACAATGCTGATGATGACTCTTCAAGAATTGAACTAGTTTTTTTCCCATGAGGATCCATCAAATCTAGCAACTCTATAATGCATGAGTAATTAAATGATAGATTCTCAAGCCTGTTACTACTACCACTATTATTACTCTTTGACAATGTGGATGATGATCCACAAGAATTGAACTAGTTTTTCCCCATAAGAATCCATCGGATCCAACAACTTTATAGCACACGAGTCATCAAATGATAGATGCTTGAGGCCCTTACCACTATTGTTATTATTAGTCCTTGCCAATGATGACACTTCAAGAATCGAAATATCTCCTTGCCTCAAAAAATGAACTCCCTTTCTCTATTTTTAGGCCTTCAATCATTTTTTTCACTATGTAATCATCAACATTTTTGTTAAATCTTTGAGATTTGAAAATACTGTGGTTATTTTCAACTCTAAAAGAGAGAGTTTTGGGATTTCAACAATGTGGCAAACCACATAGCAATGGAGAAAAAAGAGGATTTCTTTTGGCTTTTGAATAGAGAAAAGAGCTTCATTTTTTTCTAAAAGAAATAAAGGGAGAAATATTGAAGTTTGAATGGTAAAAACAATGATGTGACTTTTTTCATTTTTGTAGTTGTTGGAGTTTGATGGATGATTTGTAAATATAAATGTCATTTTCCTTAAAATTTTAATTTGTGTGGAAAGCAATAAATTTCACGACAGTTTTTTCTTTGAAACTTAATATAAGGAATATTTGCTGTAAAATAAATAAATATAATATGATCTCAATATTCATTTTTATTTAATAGTTTTTTGACTAAAAATATTTACAAATGAAATATTTACACCTTAGCATTAGTTTATATTTACTAATCTCAATAATAATTTTGTTTAATATATCTTTGACTAAACAAAATATTTTTTAAAAAAAAATGTTTACACCTCAGCACTAGATTTACTTACATTTATGAAATATGTTACATTTATAAGTTAAACTTATTCAATGTACATGATTTGCACGTGTGTACCATGTCAATTTAAAAAGTTACTAGTCTAGTGTACGTGTTTTACACGTATGTGTCATGTCATTTAAGAATTAAATATAAATAGTACTTGTCATTAAAATGAATATAATATTCATATAAATAAAATTAAATAAATATTATTAATTTGACGCAATAGTTTAATTTATTATGAACAGGCAAAGATGAGAAAATCAATTCAGTTACTTATAATATAGTTTATGAATACATAAAATAATAATTTGGAGTTGAATAGTTAGGACTTAAATGATTAATTGATTAAAATTTAATTTTTTTTAAAAAAATCTTGAATATAAAATGAGTAGTTTAATGTTTTCAACGTAAATTTAATTATTTTTTCTTTTGAAATTTGCTATATTACATACTTTTATTAACAAAATATTTGATAATCAAAATTTTTGTTAATTCCTATCAAAAGTAATTCTAATATAAAAAAAAATTGTAGTCCGAAAGTGAATTTTGAAACTAAATAAATAAAAGATTAATAATAAATTAAGAAAAATATTGAAAAGACGAAAAGTCTCAAATATAAATATTAGAAACATAATAATATTTTTCTTTTTTATGTCATAGCCTAGACAATTATTTATATAGAATAGTCCTAAATCAATATAAGGAAATTCTAATTCATATGAAATCAAGATAATATTTTGGCTTTTTTCTTCATAGCCTAGAAAATTATTTATATAGAATAGTCTTAATTCAAGAGTCATGAATTCTAAATATAATAGAATCCCAATTTAAAAGTGAATCTTGAAACTAAATAAATAAAAGATAAAAAAATAAATTACTAGAAAATGTGAAAAGATGATTTTATCTAAAGTGGAGTATTTTAATGAAAGACAAAAAGTTCAAACAATGTTTCTAAGGACATTCATGCTTTTTAGATAGTACAAATAGATATATATGTAATAGTACTTGGTTAAATAAATACAATATTCATGTAAACAAAATTAAATAGATATTATTGGTTTGATGCAATACTTTAATCTATTGTGAACCGGCAAGGATAAAAAAATCAATTCAATTACTATCTATCTATCTATCTATATATATATATATATATATATATATATATATATATATATAGATAGAGAGAGAGATATATATAGAGAGAGAGA
>DF368737.1:690-13017 GCA_000787875.1 Solanum virginianum
GCAAAAGATGAACCTACCCTTGACCACCACATCATGGCTTTGCCACTCAAGGACGAGTTCGTTTAAGAATTGGAATTTAACCCTATGGGTTCCACAATCAATAGAGGCATAATAAGCATGCAGCCAATCCATCCCAAGAATAACATCAAAATCCACCATATTCAACCCAACAAGATCGCAAGGAAATATTTTATGCAAGACACAAATGGGACAATTTCTATAGACCTTTCTATAAATAATAGATGCCCATATAGGAGTAGACACCTTATAAGACTCACATAGCAATTCGAGTTTAACATGAAACTTTTTGCCAACAAAAGGAATAATAAAAGAAAGAGTGGCACCTAGGTCTATCAATGCATACACATCAAAATCAAAGACTTTTAACATATCAATGATGACATCGGGCAACTCATCTACCGCTTGACTCCTTTAAAGAGCATAAAATCGATTGTGCCTTGGGGCATTACCTTGTTGGCGCCCTCTCCCCAAAGGAACCATATTTGCACCCCGGCCTTGTGGACAAACATTATTACCCTTGTTGCTATTACGTGGACAATCCATCACCTTATGCCTCACTTCACCACAACCAAAAGAAGCATTGGTGTCCTTTAAATATGGTACACCATAACCCTTACCACACTTTGGACACATAGTATTAGGAACCACACCACCATCACCTTGGGCCCTTGGGTAGTCATTGGCGAACCTTCTATCAGGAGCATGAGAAGACCCTTGTCCTTGATGAAACCAGTCACCCTTGGGACTTTGGAACTTACCATCAAAATATGCCCTCTTAGCTTCATTACCCTTTCTCTTTATCAACTTCTCCCCCTCCAATTGTTTCGCATAAGTCATTAGGTGGGACAAATCCATGTCACTAATCAACATAGAGGCACAACACTCGTCATTCACCAAATTGAAAACACCCATCATAAAGTTATTCATCCTAGACCTCATGTTAGCAACCAAGTGTGGAGCATATTTAGAGAGTTGGTTGAACATGAGGGCATAGTCCCTCACACTCTTAGATCCTTTCTTCAAATTCATGAACTTCATCATTTTGGCCTCCCTAAGCTTAAGAGGAAAGAACCGGTTGAGGAAAGCTACCTTAAACTCCTCCCATAGAATCATATTCTTGTTCCACTTCTCCTTATTCTATTGAGTATACCATATTTGGACTAGCCCCTTGAGTGGTAAGCCGCCAACTCCACCTTCTCTTTCAACCTCATACCTATAATAGATAATATTTTCTACCCTCATCAATAAATTCTTGAGGGTCCTCATCCACTTTAGACCCATAGAACAAAGGTGGGTTCATCCTTCTAAAGTCCCTCACTCGAGAAGTCGGGGTAGGAGCATGAGGGGCTTGGGCCCCTTGGTTAACTTAGTTAGTCATGGCTTGAGCTAGCAAGGTGAGAGCATCCTAGAGCTCTCCATGAGCCGGTTATTCTTTGGGAATTCGAGCTCTTCTTCCTCTTATGTTAGGAATGATCTAAAAATGGAAAAGAACATTCGTTAGAAGAGAAACCTTACCTAACATCTATAGTACGACATAGATCATGAAGAAGGAAAATATTTCCTCGAACGTCTAGTAGCCTCTTACTCATAGTCATGGTGCACAATAAATCCATGAATAAGACTCCAATTAACATGGTGTGTTGGATGTCGAGGACCATTAATGACCTAGTTCTATAATACTAAGTTTGTCACGACCCGAGCCTAGGGCCTAGATGTGAAATGGCAAGTGGGGAACCTGAAGAGACCCCAAACAAGCCTCTTAGCATATTCTTACATATCCTTGGTCCCGAAAGAAATTATACAACAACAATAAATGAAAAGAGAAATGTGGGGCTAAGGGATATCTTTGATACCATAGAAATATAACAAGCCAATAGTGTAGCATTAACATATCATAAGGTTCAAACAACACCTCTAATACATATATAGGAGTGGGGGCCAAGACATTCTCTGGGTTCACCCTCATAATCATAAGTTTTCAACATAATAAGAGTCAATACATAGTATTAATCAAGAGAAGTATATCCTTGGAGTTGAGGACTCATCAACTTAATTTGACAGAAATCGTACTAGTCACGTGGAGGAGGAAGATTATAAAGTGGAGTACTGGTTCCTACTGGTAACATCATGTAGGCATAGAGTATGTGTTATAGGTTTGAATGTACTAAGTATGTAGGATGCAATGCAACAAGAGTTAGGCAACATAGGAAAAATGCAATATCGTGGCAATGGATAACATAATAATAATATGACATGTATGAATGATACTTGAAGTAAAACATACTTACATATAGCACATAATTCATATGTAAGAAAAGACCATCATCATAAAACAACAACTTATTACTTGGAATCCTATATAGACCACCACTTGGAAGTGATTGAGGAATCAACCTCTCAATTGGTTGATGGGCATGACCACCCCCTATCCAAAGTGATTGAGGTATCAACCCCTTAATTGGTTGATGGCATACCACCCCCATCCAAGGTGATTGAGGTATCACCCCTCAATTGGTTGATTGTTGTCATACCTTACAATCCATGGGGATTGAGGTATCAACCCCTCAATTGGTCCCCTTAATTGGTTGATGGTTGTCACTCCCTACCATCCATGGTGATTGAGGTATCAACCCCTCAATTGGTTGATGGTTGTCACACCCTACTATCCATAGTGATTGAGGTATCAACCCCTCAATAGTTTATGGTCAACTCATAACACTAGAGATACTTTTCAAGAAATCAACATATATATACCCTCCTTTCATCATCATAAAGTCATACAAGTCATAGGTCATGCAATGTATCATCAATAGATAAGGAACCCTAAACCGGACATTTCATCAAATACTTGGTAGGTTTGCAATGCTAGTGTAAATTCATGTGATTCAAGAGGGAAATCATGTGAGAAATTCTAATATAAATCAACCCACCAATACTTGGTAAAACCCTCATGTGAAATACATTGAAAACCCCCATCAAATATCAAGACAAATCATAGTTTTATAGCTTAAAATATGCATAATCATAATAAATAAATCATCTCATGGTATAGACTTAAAATGAGTAAACACGTGTTTTCAATCACACTTTTATGAAACCCCAATTTAGTATATGATCATAATCACTAATGAATAATACCCATAAGCAACACAACTTTGGAACATGTAATTTTCATAGAAATGAAAGATTGGGCACCATGGGTGAAAGGACCAAATGGTTGAAACCCACATACCTTGGACCTTGAGTTTCTTGAAATTGAGTTAGGAAAGAATGGAAACTTAAAATAGGGTCTTGAAATCCAACACTTGTTCTTGAGTTTTTGTAAGTTTGTATTAGGGTTTTGATGGAGGCTCTTGAGAGAATTTGAGAGTATGTTCAAGTTGAGAGTAATGACATTGATCCTTTGAAATAGGGTTTAAGTCTTTTGGGGAGATTAATATAGCATTGGAAGTCTAAAAAGGTCATTAGAATAGATAAAATTTATGAAAATACCATTAATTCATGGATAGAAAAATTGGCAAAGTGATGCCCCACTAAGGCCCACATGGGTTGTGTGAAGTGCTTGTGAAGTTAGACTTGGTCAAAAATTGGAAGTTGGGATACTTTGGAAAAATCACTTTTTGTCACTTTGATGGGAGCCTCCACGGATCGTGTGATGTTACACGGTCCATGTAATGGCTTGTGGAGATACACTTGGTGAGATAAATGCTACTAAGAGACCCCACGCCAAGGACCATTGCTCATGAGACCTACCACGGCCCGTGTGGATTGCCGTTGCATAACACTTGGCCAAAAACTCATTCCATGCTCACTGAGCTTCCCTTGCACACACCTCAAGGCTAGCCATACGATCAGTGGCAAGCCACACGTTAGCGCCAATGGCCGTGTCATATGCCTTAGACCAAAATGGCCTTTTCTAGCTCAAGGCAGCCCAGATGGCCCGTCAAAAGCCCCACTGCCCGTCAAGGTGCCTATGTGGTTTCACTACATGGGGAGGTCTCACGAAGATGGTCATAACTCCTTCATATAAACTCAGAATGAGGTGAAACCAAGTGTGTTAGAAATTTAACTCAAAGAGCTTTCATTTGACATGTCATGGATCATCCAGTTCCAAGTATGCTTAAAGTTATTCTCATTTCAATTTGACCCTTGCATAAACTAACACCCAAAATTCAACTCATAGGGAAGTTTTGAACTCGTCGAAGTACTAGAAGTCTTCCACAACCCTAGTACACTTCCTACCTATATAAACAAGGCTTGAAACATGTATACATAAGAGCATGGAATTACAGGGTGTCACAGTATGACCCCCTGTTCTTATTTTGTTTTTGTTATTATACATTGAGGACAAAATACATGTTTTTTGAGGGGGTGTGGATAGTTATGGACTAGGGTGAAGTCTAAGTAGCCTTTAGTCCATAATTATCCCAGTTTTTATTATCCCAAGGTTTTCTTTCCTGTGTTCATTTGTTTCATGGATTTTTATTTTTAGGTTGACCCGGCATGTTTTAGAGGTTGTAGATAATATCTTTGGTATATGGTTGTTAAACTTTTGGCATATACATTGTTTTAAATGGTTTTCATGAAATGTTTTAGAAATTTGGTACCTATAAATTCTTTGTTGATTAGTAGTTATTTTGTAATCAAGCATGTGTGAATGATTTGGCAATGTCTATTCTAACTGAGTGAAGGCAAGTTGATGCTTGAAGCATGACCTATGAGTCTGTCTTGGCTATGTATGTGATGCCATGTGCGAGTGAGCTAATTTTTTTTGTATTCATGCATTATGTACTAATTTAAAACTTGCCCTGTTACTTTGAGTTGGATTGGAGAATGTATATATTAGGAAGGGATCTTAGGCCGTTGTTCTTTGATTTAGTCCATTTTTTCCCAAATGACCAACCAATTGGAAGAGTTTATCCCTTGTTCCAAATATTTTAGTCTTGCATGTACCTTTTTCTTTCTTAATACCTAATTAGCCTAACCTTGTCTAGTGAAATACCTTGATATTGGCCCTGGTCTATCCTTGAACAATGTGAACCTTGATTGAGGTAAAAAGTCTAAGTTGAGGGTGGCTACCAAAAGTGGCCCTGGTTTGGGGATTGGATAGTGTGTACGTCACCTCAGGCTTAAAGCCATAGTTGAGGGTGGCTTATGTTATGGTATAATAGCTAAAATGAGGTGATGAGTTAGGCATAAAAGAAATAAAAGAAGGAAGTCATGTATCGGGTAAGAGAAAGAGAGAAAAAAGATGCCATAGTATAAGTTGAAAAATCAAAATGAGTTTGAAAATAAGGCACAAGCTAAAAAATGAAGAGAAAGTACCCGAGAAAAGCTTGAAAATGAAGAATAAGGGAGAACAAGTTGAGAATGTTTGAGTTGTTAAGGTAAAAGTATTGAAGAGAGGGGTTCAAGGTTGGCCCTTAGTCACTAATTGTCCAAAATGTCACACCAAAGCCCCATGAGCATATGTTACAAGCCTATAAAGTCCTAAAGAGATCCTAATCCAATCAATCATCAGTCTGAGTTATGAGTATACGAGTAAGCCTATGGTATTGGTCATCATGCATGAATCTCATTTGTGAGAGTGAATATGCTTTCACTGTCCCTTAAGCTACTTTTAAAAGCATATTGAGTGTAAAAAAGGGATTTCTTTTCTGTGAGGACATTTGCATTGCATGGCTAACATGTGACTTGTTCAGTGAATCTCAATTGTTGGTACTCCTTAACTTGTTATAGTTGGATTATCAAATGTATCAATATGCTATGTTTTTCTTATTAGCTACATGATCAGGTTTTAACAGAAGTTGTTATGGGTATCCGAGTTTACTCTGAGTGTGGTGTATGCCATTGGGTTGATTACTGTGTATTATTGTATTATCTATCCAAATTGAGTCATCGTTCGAGGACAAGCAATAATTCTAAGTTGAGAGTATTGACATGTTGTCAAAATACAACACATTTGATGCCTAAAACATAGGATGTTGGGTGTTCTTAATGCGACCTTTTATGGTTTTTATCTGTTGTTGTGTGTTTTTTTGTAGAAAATATAGGTTGGCATAATTTTGGAAAAAAGTTACAAATTTTGCTAAAGTTTAGGACTTACGAGGCATACTACGAGCCATAGGTTAAGCTATACGTCGTAATGGTTTCATCGTAGGGATTTCTAGAATCTGATTTTTTGAAGGTCATCTGTATGAGACCAAGTTGTGAGGTGTAGGTCTCACTACGACTCGTAGGAGTAGGACTCATAGTAAGTCCCAGTGTTGCTAAAAATTAAACCAAGAAATACAAGCATGAACCATGAGAAGACACTACGAGTCATAGACCAGACTAAGACTCATAGAAGTGGATTGTATAGCAGTCAAGTCCAAAATACCAAAGTACTTACAATGAAAGCCCGACTACGACTTGTAGGTCACCCTACGAGTCATAACTACGAGCCGTAGCAGTTGCCAACCAAAATTTTTAATTATTTTAAGGACTTTTTTGTAAATAGTATAAATAGTATATGTTAGGGTCTTAGAATACGTTCTTTAGAGAGATTTTTCATAATTCTTGATACAACACTTAGATTTTGGACAGAGTTTTATAGTAGAAAATTAGGGTTTTACTTTGAGATTCAAATTTGGAGATAGGAATCACTTGTAGGTTAATTTCATCATTCAAGCTTATGAATCCAAATTCAAAGGTAGTTTTATTATTCTTCACTCTTCTTGGGTAATTTCTTAACTATGTTTGTTTCATTCATGGTGTGTTTTCTCACCCAAGCTAGAGTAGCTAAGTTATGGGAACCATAAGTAGCTAACTTAGAAAATCCGAATTATTTGCACTTTTTGAATTTGGTATTTGCATGTATTGTTCATTTTTCTTCATTTTGCTTATTGTTTAATGGTGGCCAACATTAAACCCCGCCTAGTGTCATGATCCCGATCAAGGTTGTGATGAATAGGAAAAAGAAATGGGTAGATTCGATTGATATGTTCTCATCTTATTAACCAAACCCGACCAAGAAGAGGTTGACTAGGACAATAAGTAATGGTTAGTTTGGCACATTATGGCAGCCGATCAAGCGTCATTGTGAAATTCGACCTTTGCCTTTGTCGAAGGGTTGGAAGAACTTAAGTTATCATCCTACGTACATTGTCCCAAATTAGGTTGTGTTATCCGTGGTATTTGAGTTAGTGAATCATGGTGAAAACAATTTCTCAAGTTTCTCTCCGATTTGATTGTCTATACGTTCTATTAGTATAGTTTTATTTTACCATCAACCATTGCAAACCCCCCCCCTTCTTGAGAATAGAGTTATTTGATGCTTGAAATGATTGTTAGTAAATCAAGGTGTCAAAGCCCCGTATTCTGTTGGGATTCGACTCTAACCTACGGTTAGGTTTTATATTTGACAATGATCGCTTTATCCTCAAAGTGAGAGGTCCTATTTAAGCATGATCAATGGCACTAAAATCTTGATGTCACCTATGTTACACCTTCTTTTGTAGGATAAAGCAGTCGTTGTCAAGAAATAAAACCTAACCAAAGTTAGGGTTGAACCTATAGAAAATATGTAGACTTAGGAGAATTCAATTAATGCAACTCGAGTGATTAACCAACTTACTTCGCCAAAGGGGGGGTTGTTGTAACAAGTAAAAAAGTAAACCTAACTAATACAGGAGTTTAACCAATATGGAGAGAAACTAAGGTATTCTGTTCTCCATGATTTCCTAACTTAGTATCACCGGATAACCTAATTCTTTTCTAGTGTGTAGCATGCAGGACGGTAAGTTAAGATCACCAAGCCCTTTGGTCAAAGGTGAGAGGTGAATTTCACTGTGTGACTTGGCCCATCTCCATAGTGTGCATTACTAACCCTTACCTATAGATAGTAAGTTAAGTTCACCAAATCCTTTATCCCAAGCGAGAGATGCATTTCACTATGTGACTTGGCCCATCTACATAGTGTCACGTTACTAACCCTTACCTATTAGTCCTCATACAATCTTCCCTTGGCCCAGGCCGGTTGATTAAGTGAGAACATATTAATCGAATCTTATTAATTAATCTCTTTTCCTATTCATTACTACCTCTTTCCAGTCAATAACACTAGGTGAGTTCTAATGTTGGCCACCACTAGAAAACATAAAAAACAAAGAGAGTTAATTAATACATGCATGCACATTTTCCAAGAATTATAATTTATCCGATTTTAACTTGTTAGTTCTTCATGGTTCCCATAACCCTAGTTGTGGATTTAGAAACACATGATTTGTGTAGATGCAAGGCTTATGAATTGGAATAACATAACGGAGCACTTAGATAATTGAATTAAGCACAAATAATTTCAAGCTTCAATGAGAATCACAAGATTAGAAGACTAAATCAAAGTACAAGTGTTTCTCAAAACTCTCCTATGTTTTCTCTGCGCTATCTCACTATTATTTAATCCATTGGTCTAACTCTCTAAGAAAATAACCTAAAAACTTATTTATAATATTCAAAATACAAGTCCTAAACAAAATACGATAACCGGGTCGGCATGCCTCATGATCAGCTTTACAGGTTGTATTGTATTCCACGGCCCGTAATCGAGCTATCATACATTGTTGCTGCAAATTTAGACTTGTGATCTATGAGATCCCACTATAGTGCATAGAGTGTTCTATGACCGTAAAAAGGTTTCACATGATGAAACTTTAGAAAGTCCCTCTTCTTTGATCCTCAGGGCACGAGACATAATCTACGACTCGTACAATAGTTCACGATCCATCTGCATATTCATAGAATAAATTTTAGAAAATCAGCCCCTCACTAGAATTGTCTATGAAACCTACTTCACGGCCCATAAAGGGTCTCGTACATCATTAAAAGTCAGCAACTTCTTCATTTTCTTCCCAAAATCAATGCCAACCATGAAATCCTGGAAATAAAGCACAAAAGCACATTAAAACCACTAATATTGCATTGAGAACACACAAAATTCTAAGTTTTAAGAATCAAAAGTGTTGTATTTTAAAAACACATCTATGAGAATGTGGCCCGTATGTGTGGTCAGATTTGATGATGAGCCATTTTTGAAATGACCCCGAAAAGTACCCAAAAATGTGCCTCAGAAATGTCCAAAATTTTAAATTTTATATCTCAAAATACATTTGTTATTTCAAAAATCTGACTTCATATTCTTGTTCAGGGGGTCAAAATTAGGTGAAAAAGGATCTAACCCCAATTTAAGAGTGAAAGATTAGCAATTATGAAATTTCAGGAATGCAGTTTCCAGTGGCAAATCTGTGTCGCTTCCGCAACGCGCCATATTACAAAAGTGGATTATTTTTTTAGTCGGTCCAAGACTTCTAAGTCTTGTGCCTAAGTGTTCCCAAATGTGTGTTTACCTATACTTAGCCTTATTTTACCCTCATATCATCCTAAATATTTCTCAATACTCACTCAAATACTTTGCCATATTTTCACTCCCAAAATTCAAGTCCCAAACCCTAATCCCAAGCTAAGGTTTTCCTTCAAGGTTCTTCTTCAAGCTTAGTCTCCATTTCCAATCTTCAACAAGTTCAACTCCAAGCTAAGGTATGTGGGTTTCTTTCATGGGTTCCTTTCAGCATGATTTCATCTCTATATTTCATGATTTTACACTAGCATTGCACACCCTTAAAGTATTTGATCAAATATTAGAATGTGATTTCTTGAGGAGTTGAAGGTCCAACGCATGAGATATGATATGATTGACTATATAATGATGAAATGAGCTTATGTATATGATATACTCTATATAAAGTGTTGCATTAGACCATGCCAAATTCGGGGGGTCTAAGAACCTGGATAACCGAGATGGGGGTTAGTACTTATCAACCGAGTAAAGGGTTAGTACTTCTCCACCTAGTGATGGGGCGGCATCATCACTAACCAAGATGGGGGTTTGTACTCATCAATCGAGGGAAGGGTTAGTACTTCTCCACCTAGTGATGGGGCGGCATCATCACTAACCAAGATGGGGGTTTGTACTCATCAATCGAGGGAAGGGTTAGTACTTCTCCACCTAGGTGATAGGGTGGCATTATCACCAACCGAGAGAAGGGTTAATACTTCTCCACCTAGGTGACGGGGTGGCATCATCACCAACCGAGTGAAGGGTTAGTACTTCTCCACTTAGGTGATGGGGCGGCATTATCACCAACCGAGTGAAGGGTTAGTACTTCACCACCTAAGTGATGGGGCGGTATCATTACTAACCTACCAAGGGGTTGTACCTTGGAAACTGGCTTGGTCTATTCTACACACATGATATCTTATATAAGCATGAGTTATTTAAGCATGTTTTACTTGAGTATTGATCATACATGTCATTCTGTTATATGATGACTATTACCTACTGTTATGCATTTTGATTATGATGTCTATCTCTTGTTGCATTACATCCTACATACCTAGTACATTCAAACGTACTAATGCATACTTTATGCCTACATGATGTCATTATGTAGGAACTAGTGCCCAAGTCATCATCATCT
The DNA here is from genome assembly GCA_000787875.1 of Solanum virginianum. Lineage (NCBI taxonomy): Eukaryota > Viridiplantae > Streptophyta > Magnoliopsida > Solanales > Solanaceae > Solanum > Solanum virginianum. The sequence continues at coordinate 11,226 of DF368737.1, forward strand.
TCCTCCACGTGGCTAGTTCGATACTACTCAAGCTAGTTGGTGAGTCCTCTACTTCGGGGACCTTAGTCTACATTGCTCTTATTATGTATTAAGACATTCTTCTTTATTGTCTGTTTTGACTATAAGGGTGAGCCCGGTTGCTTTATCTTGGCCCCTGCTCTTATCTAAGTATTAGAGGTGCTTATTGGATATGTTATGTATCTATGATATGAGCTTGACTCTTGTCTCTTGATTATGATGTTATGCAAGTTTTCCCCTTAGTCCCGTTGCCCCCTATTCTTACTCTTTATGTTGTTTATAAGCTTCCACGACCAATGATATGTAATGACAAGTTAAGAGGCTTGTTTGGGGTTCCTTCGGGTTCTCCATTCGTCGTGTCACGTCTAGGCCCTAGGCTTGGGTTTTGACAATTTTAGTGAGAGTTTGTATTTTGTATATGCTTTGGACATGATAAAGTTTATTTTCTGTACAGACTAAAGTTTTGTAAAATTTATGAATTTCATTTGTTTATTGATGACTCTGATAATAAAGATATTAACTTTCTATTGTGACATTACACAACATATAAGAAAGTGATTTTGGACTATTAAAGTTGTCACGCCTCGAGAGGGTACCCTAGGTGTAACTAGCACTCAGAAACTATTGCTAGCCCCCAACCGGACCACCTAGTCTCATCACCTTCGTTCAATTGGTTCCTTCAGTGGAAGATAACACAGAAATTAACTATCTATTAGAGGGCTACATGACTATCACCATCACTATCGAAACATAAGATAAGAATTTTGAAAAAAAAAAACAATCTCCATACAAAGAAACAAAAAGGGGAAAGAACTCTGACATTAATCATCATCAATCTACGTCTATGAAGCTTCTATAACTATCATCTAAGAAGGTACCATGACAAGCCATGGCTACCATAGTCCAATAAAAAGAGCTCAAAGAAAAATGAAAGAAAGTAAAGTGAAGATGTCCTCCTGGACGAAGGGGAGGACTAAGTTTGGATCAAGGAGCTCTAGACCTCAACGGTTTACCTACTGAAGTCCTCTGTCTACAGAATTTGTATCATAAAATGATACAGTGCCAAAAGGGCATTAGTATGTGGAATATACTATATGTAAAACAAGCTAAAGGAAATAATATATAGTGATAATAGTTCATCAATCATTCATCCTCAACTCAGAGTAAGAAACAGGTCTCTATCACATCACTATTGTACACCCCACATTTTATGATACTAGTACCATGTGAATGAAATACGATATGGCTAAATTTACTTAGTTTGAATTTGTTAGCTAAACGGAGAAGAGGCCAACATTGAATTTGTCCATGTCCGAGTATGGATAAAATCTGTGTTAAGAGTATAACTCTAGCCCATTTAGTGGCATCATAAATGGGCTATGCTTATAGCCTAAGATAAAGAGTTTGAAGAGCCTAAAGTCATTCCAAAATATCCCTTAAACAAGAGAGTGAAAGCAGCCATGTCATTTTACCCTTTGGAAAAATTTCAGCTTTCTTCAAAAGCTCTCATCTTCTCTCTACTTTATCTCACAAGGAATCCCATATTTCTCTCTATAATCCTTGAAGAAAACTTGGATCTTAAAGGCTAAGTTAAGTGGAATTATCTATGTATTTGTTATACTTATTCCATGAAAAACAAAATCTATATGTTAGTTATGCTTGTGCTGGAAAATTTGGACAGTTTATGTACTAAGGATTATTGTACACTTTTCTTGTTAATTAAGAGGTTTTTCTCTTCTTGGATGGTTGTTTTATGAAGTAAGACATATCTATT
>DF368736.1:978-16341 GCA_000787875.1 Solanum virginianum
AAATATGAAGGATCCAATCTGCAGAACCAGTGAAGAGAAGAAGAAGAAGAGATTAGGTTGAGAAGGAGAAGAGGAAAAGAAGGAAGAAGAGAGTTGAAAGAACAAACATGAAGAGAGAGAAGGTACCAGGGAAAACTCGTTCACATCACTGTAGCTTCACCAAATTAGTTATAGGATAATTTGTCCAATCAATCTGTACTATTAGTCTTCATTAGAAGATGAATTAATCTGGGCCCTCCATGTGTTAATTCTAATTGACTTTGTTTATTTGATAGCTAACTAGCTCATAACATCTCCCCTTCCATCAAACAATCCTTGACCTCAAAGATTGGTACTAAAAAAAGGAAACCTCGACTTTAAATCAGTATAATCCTCCCAATTAGCATCTTCTGGTGCGAGATTATACCATTGAACCAATACTTTGCCTGCAGGTACATTGCCTTTCTTCACCCTTTGTCTTGCTAGGATTGCCACCGACTGAACCAAGAACTGACCCTCAGGATTAGTTGTAGGCAACTTAGTTTGCACTATTTGTCTTGAGGCATTATTCTTCTTCAACAATGACACATGAAATAGAGGGTGTATTTTGGAGGTTGGTGGTAAAGCAAGTCAATAAGTCACCTTATCAAGTCGTTCTAAATAGTGAATGGACCATAAAACTTTGAGCTAAGTTTGAGACATCTTCTTAAGGCCAAAGATGATTGTCTATAGGGTTAGAGCTTTAAGAAGACTTCATCACCAATGAAAAACTCTCTTTCTAACCTATTTTGATTAGCATACATCTGTATTCAATTCTGAGCCGCTACCAGATTGTCTTTCAACAATTGTTGGAGCTTGTCACGACCCGAACCTAGGGCCTATGAGTGACATGGTGAATGAGGACCTGAGAGTCCCCAAACAAGCCTCAAAGTATCCATAGTCACATCATCGGTTCGAAAGCATAATTGAAAAGTAAACACAAAATTTTAAGGGATGGAAGAATATGACTCACTCTAATGGGATGTTATAGGGAATGTGAGGAACATGAATTCATAAAGCATGTAGCACGTAAATGCTAAGGGGCAGGTAAGTATGACTCACTCTATGGGGGCAATTTTGAACTTTAGATCTTTCACATCATATCATATAGCCATATCATAAAGCTCATAACCCATTCACATAATGATAACTAATAGGTAGCCAAGTCCATAAACATAATCTTCAAAAACAACACTTAACACATAAACGTAAAGAAATTTACAAGATGTCCAGCAATGCCTCTAATCATAGGATAGGAAGGGGGCCAAAACATATCTCGGGCCCACCCTCAAAGTATATACATAAATAAAACACCATAGGTAGAGGATAGGTTGTTTGCCTTGGAAGATAGGACTCACCACAACAAGCAAAACTCAAGATCCAAGCTAGACGTCGTATGGTGGATAAAAGTAGTCCTCGATCCCTACATGGTGATATCATGTAGGAAAAAGTATGCATTAGTACATTTGAATGTACTAAGTAAGTTAGCATACAATATATATGATTTACCAAACCTATATTCAATGTTAGATGACAAGGACACATAAAATAGAAAGAAGTATATATCCAAAGAAGAGTATATAACAATATGCCATGCAATCAATAATGCATGAGAAATAATAATGCTCATATATAGTGGGGATGTGACCTCAACCGATATGAGTAAGACTAAGTGAGCTATTACTTGGAATCCCGATAAAATTCCCTCACTAATAAAAAGGTGATCTACTTGCCAAAGGTAAACCATACTTCACCTTATGGGCATCCCCAGTTTGGAGAAGCAACCTTCTTTACGGGCATCCCCATTTCGGATAGGATTTTCACAATGTTTTATGTCATTCTTCTCCTTATGGGCATCCCCACTACAGAGTATTGACCTTCCTATAGGCATTCTCATTTTGAATAGGATTTTCATATACATATACCTATGTTTGGCACATAGTTCAAGGAGAGGGAAAGGGCCCTTGGAGATACATATACCAATTCATTGGTGCTAAGTCAAAACATCCCATATAAATAGTTATGGATATACGTGCTTTCAAAGAGGCAATAGTCATTTCAAATCCCTTCAATGCACATTTAGGCTCAATAGCCAAACATCTTTCTCATGCATTCGTAATTGGGCTCAAAAGCCAAATCATAGTTCATAATCATAATACTCATGCATAGGAGTAGCTCATTCACATATACGAAATAGTGCATCCTCCCAAAATGCTCAAAGATCCATATTCATAGACATTTATGTGATCACATTCTTGTCATAACCAATATCTTATCAAAATCATATACATTAATATAATTGGGCCTAACACACTTCATAATTTTCATAAAAGTCGTAGTCCTGTATGCATATGCCATGAATGAGGAAAGATTAGCATGGGTAATAGAGATTCAAACTTAAATAAATAATATATTATGAAATTCAAGTAAAAACACAAGTAAAATTCACATTTTAGTAATAACATAGATTACCCATGCACAAGTCATGCATTAAAGGGGGACATACACTTTCATAACTTCTTAACTTCATAACTTCAATGCAGTTCATCATATTAGGTCTTAAATCAATTTAAAATCAATAAATAAACATCGCCCATACATCAATTGAATTTAATAAATAATAATATTGAAAATTCATATTTAAAGTAAGCTAAAACTCATGAAAATCACTTGAAAGAGTTTGGGTCTTGTTGGTTGAAAGGGAACAAGAATCAAACCCACATACCTTAGTTAAAGAAGAAGACTCAAGAAGAAATTTGAAGAAGAATGAGTCCTTCCTTGATCCCCAAGCTTAATTCCCACTAGAGTTCTTTGAGAGAGACTTGAGAGAATTTTCAAATATGAGGAAGAAATTTGAATAATAGGAATAAAGTTTAGGTCATTAGGAAGTCCTTAGGTAGCATAAGAAGTCACAAAGGAACCTTAGAATAAACCGTATTTAAGAAAATATCATTAATGAACGAGTTGAAAAATTGCACGTCGTCGCTTTAAGGAGGACTATACAGTCCGTGACACACCACACAAACCATATACTTATGCACGAACCAACACTTAGAAAAATATTTGCTTGATGAAGGTCCAAAATGGTAATCCCATTCTTAGTAATTTTCAATGAAATCGCTCCCATGGAAGGCCACATGGGCTGTATGGTTGCCCATACCACCTCCCTTAGAAAAATCTTCTCACGACCAAGTTCCGAGATGGAGATTCCATACTTAGAAAAATCTCACTTCAGAGCTCATACAGAGGGGTATACAGATCGTACCCCTCCACATGGACCGTAGCACTGGCCGTGTCACTTTCTTGGCTCCAAAACTTATAAGATTTCAAGCCAAGGCCACTACATGGTCTGTGAGGTGTCACACGGACCCTGACGGGTTCATGCATGGTGTGCCTTAGTTTAAAACTCCACGTTTAAGGCTAAACAATCCTTATGAGGCCAAGGGTCGATTCGTAGAGGCTCACACGGACCGTGAGAGCTCCCATGGAGCATCACCTTGGTCTAAAACTTTTCAAAATCAAAATTTTCAAGCTCCAAAGAGGTCATACAATGTCTGGGTCCTTACATCATCTCCCCCTTGGGAACATTCATCATCAAATGTGCAAGAACAAGGCTAGAAATGCTTGACATAGAACATGAAACTTCCAATCACAAGATATAATGCATTTTCATTACTTGAAAGACATAAAGTCACTAAAACTCATATTCAAACGCATTAAATTCATTTCAAACATTATAGAAATCATTTTGGTTCTCATGTATGCATTCCTTATCATGAAACTCAAGAGTGAAAGAGTTAGGATCACTTGGAGAAAGGAAGAACCTAATAGCTTAGGCTTAAGTAGATTGGAAAAGATGGGGGATATCATTTCATCATGTCCAACTCCACTCCCATGTAGCACTCTCCACATGTTGATTTCTCAAAAGTATCTTAACCGAAGCCACATTCTTGTTATGAAGCCGCTTCACTTGCCTATCCAAGATCTCTACCAGAACTTCCTTATAAGATAAGTGCTCCTCAACCTCAACACCTTCCAAAGGCACAATAGTACTAGGATCACCAACCAACTTTCTCAACATAGATATATGGAACATTGGGTGAATAGAACTCAAATCCAGAGGCAACTCCAACCTATAAGCCACATTCCCAATCCGCTCAATAATCTCATAAGGGCCTATATACCGAGGACTTAGCTTGCCCCTCTTGCCAAAACCATAACACCCTTCATAGGGGAGACTTTCACAAACACCCAATCCCCAACATGAAACTCAAGATCCCTCTTCCTAATAACCGAATAGCACCTTTGGTGACTTTGGGCTGTCTTTGACATTTCTGTAATCTTCACCTTCTCCATAGGCTTCAATACCAAATCTAATCCAATCAAAGCTGTCTCTCCAAATCAAATCACCCCACTGAAGACCTACATCTCCTACCATACAAGGCCTCGAATAGTGGCATACCAATGTTAGCATGAAAGCTATTATTATAAGCAAATTCAATAAGTGGAAAGTGGTCATCCTAATTACCTTTGAACTCCAACACACAAGCCCTCAACATGTTCTCCAAGGTTTGAATTATTCTCTCAGCTTACCCATCGGTTTGAGGATGAAAGGCGGTGCTCAACTTTATCTTAGTTCCAAGTCCTCTTTGGAATAATCTCCAAAAGTGGGAAGTAAATTAGGTACCACGATATGATATGTTAGACCTATGCACACCATGCAACCTCACCAACTTTTGGATATACAGCCTTGCATAATCTTTTACATCAAAAGTAGTCTTGATTGGTAGAAAATGAGCTGACTTAGTCATCGGTCAACAACAACCCAAATGGAGTCAAATTGCCTTCGGGTCCGAGGCAAACCTACCACAACATCCATGTTAACATCTTCCCACTTCCAAGTAGAAACTCAATAAGTGGAAGGTGGTCCTTCGGGTCCGAGGCAAACCCACCACAAAATCCATGTTCACATCTTCCCACTTCAAAGTAGGAATCTCAATGACTTGAGTCAAGCCACCGGGCCTTTGGTGCTCTACCTTCATTGACAATTAGGGCATTCGGGTATAAATTTGGCTATATCCCTCTTTATACCATCTCACCAAAACACCTCTCTCAAATCTCGATACATCTTAATAGATCCCGAATTAATAGAATAATGAGAGTTATGGGCTTTACTCATGGTCACCTTAATAAGAGCATCTAGATCCAAAACACGTAACAGACCTTGATACCGAAGCACACTATCTCTCTCTTGGAAGATTACCTCTATTTTCTTTTTGGCAACTAATTTCTTCATTTCAAATACTATAGAAATCATTTTGGTGCACGTGTATGCATTCCTTATCATGAAACTAAAGAGTGAAAGAGTTAGGACCACTTGGAGAAAGGAAGAACCTAATAGCTTAGGCTTGAGTAGATTGGAAAAGATGGGGGATCTCATTTCATCATGTCCAACTCCACTCCCATGTAGCACTCTCCACATGTTGATTTCTCAAAAGTATCTTAACCGAAGCCACATTCTTGTTATGAAGCCGCTTCACTTGCCTATCCAAGATCTCTACCAGAACTTCCTTATAAGATAAGTGCTCCTCAACCTCAACACCTTCCAAAGGCACAATAGTACTAGGATCACCAACCAACTTTAGCATGAAAGCAATTATTATAAGCAAACTTAATAAGTGGAAGGTGGTCATACTAATTATCTTTGAACCCCAACACACAAGCTCTCAACATATTCTCCAAGGTTTGAATTATTCCCTCAGCTTACCCATCGGTTTAAAAATGAAAGGCGGTGCTCAAATTTAACTTAGTTCCAAGTCCTCTTTGGAACAATCTCCAAAAGTGGAAAGTAAATTAGGTACCACGATCTGATATGTTAGACCTACGCACACCATGTAAACTCACCAAATCTTGGATGTATAGCCTTGCATAATCTTTGACATCAAAAGTAGTCTTGATTGGTAGAAAATGAGTTGACTTAGTCATTGGTCAACAACAACCCAAATGGAGTCAAATTGCCATCGGGTCCGAGGGAAACCGACCACAAAAGCTATGTTCACATCTTCCCACTTCTAAGTGGGAATCTCAATGACTTGATTCAAACCACCGGGCCTTTGGTACTCTACCTTTACTGACAATTAGGGCATTCAGGTATAAATTTGGCTATATCCCTCTTTATACCATGTCACCAAAACACCTCTCTCAAATCTCGATACATCTTAGTAGATTCCGAATTAATAGAATAATGAGAGTTGTGGGCTTCACTCATGGTAACCTTCCTAAGATCATCCATATCTAGAACACATAACAGACCTTGATACCAAAGCACACCATCTCTCTCTTGGGAGAATAGCTCTATTTTCTTTTTGGCAACCAATTTCTTCATTTCAAACATTATAGAAATCATTTTGGTGCACATGTATGCATTCCTTATCATTAAACTCAAGAGTGAAAGAGTTAGGACCACTTGGAGAAAGGAAGAATCTAATAGCTTAGGCTTGAGTAGATTGGAAAAGATGGGGATCTCATTTCATAATGTCCAACTCCGCCTCCCATGTAGAACTCTCCACATGTTGATTTCTCCAAAGTACCTTAACCGAAGCCACATCCTTGTTATGAAGCCGCTTCACTTGCCTATACAAGATCTCTACCAAAACTTCCCCATAGGACAAGTTCTCCTCAACCTCAACACCTTCCAAAGGCACAATAGTACTAGGATCACCAACCAACTTTCTCAACAAAGATACATGGAACATTGGGTGAATAAAACTCAAATCCGAAGGCAACTCCAACCTATAATCCACATTCCAAATCTGCTCAACAATCTCATAAGGGCCTATATATCGAGGACTTAGCTTGCCCCTCTTGCCAAAACTAGAACACCCTTCATAGGTGAGACTTTAACACACACCCAATCCCTAATATGAAACTCAAGATCCCTCTTCCTAACAACCGAAGGCATTTTCTCCAAGGTTTGAATTATCCTCTCAACTTACCCATCGGTTTGAGGATGAAAGGCAGTGTTCAACTTTACCTTAGTTCCAAGTCCTCTTTGGAATAATCTCCAAAAGTGGGAAGTAAATTACGTACCATGATATGATATGTTAGACCTACGCACACCATGCAACCTCACCAACTCTTTGATATACAACCTTGCATAATCTTTGACATCAAAAGTAGTCTTGATTGGTAGAAAATGAGCTGACTTAGTCATCGGTCAACAACAACCCAAATGGAGTCAAATTTCCTTCGGGTCCGAGGCAAACCCACCACAAAATCCATATCCACATCTTCCCACTTCCAAGTAGGAATCTCAATGACTTTAGTCAAGCCACCGGGCCTTTGATGCTCTACCTTCACTGACAGTTAGGGCATTCAGGTATAAATTTGGCTATATCCATGTTTATACTATGTCACGAAAACACCTCTCTCAAATCTCGATACATCTTAGTTGATCCCAAATTAATAGAATAATGAGAGTTGTGGGATTCACTCATGGTCACCTTCCTATGATCATTTATATCCAGAACATATAACAGACCTTGATACCGAAGCACACCATCTCTCTCTGGGAGAATACCTCTATTTTCTTTTTGGCAACCAATTTCTTAATTTCAAACATTATAGAAATCATTTTGGTGCACATGTATGAATTCCTTGTCATGAAACTCAAGAGTGAAAGAGTTAGGACCACTTGGAGAAAGGAAGAACCTAATAGCTTAGGCTTGAGTAGATTAGAAAAGATGGGGATCTCATTTCATCATGTCCAACTCCGCCTCCCAGGTAGCACTCTCCATATGTTGATTTCTCCAAAGTACCTTAACCGAAGCCACATCCTTGTTATGAAGGAACCTAATAGCTTAGGCTTGAGTAGATTGGAAAAGATGGGGGATATCATTTCATCATGTCCAACTCCACTCCCATGTAGCACTCTCCACATGTTGATTTCTCAAAAGTATCTTAACCGAAGCCACATTCTTGTTATGAAGCTGCTTCACTTACCTATCCAAGATCTCTACCGAAACTTCCTCATAAGACAAGTTCTCCTCAACCTCAACACCTTCCAAAGGTACAATAATACTAGGATCACCAACCAACTTTCTCAACAAAGATACATGGAACATTAGGTGAATAAAACCCAAATCCGGAGGCAACTCCAACCTATAAGCCATATTCCCAATCCGCTCAACAATCTCATAAGGGCCTATATACCGAAGACTTAGCTTGCCCCTCTTGCTAAAACAATAACACCCTTCATAGGGAAGACTTTAACATACACCCGTTCCCCAACATAAAACTCAAGATCCCTCTTCCTAACATCCATATAGGACCTTTGGCGACTTTGGGCTGTCTTAGACCTATCTATAATCTTCATATTCTCTATAGGCTCCAATACTAAATCTAGTCCAATCAAAGCCATCTCTCCAAATCAAACCACATACCAAATCTAGTCCAATCAAAGCCATCTCTCCAAATAAAACCACCCTACTGGAGACCTACATCTCCTACCATACAAGGCCTCAAATTATGGCATACCAATGTTAGCATAAATGCTATTATTATAAGCAAACTCAATAAGTGGAAGGTGGTCATCCTAATTACCTTTGAAGTCCAACACACAAGCCCTCAATATGTTCTCCAAGGTTTGAATTATCCTCTTAGCTTACCCATCAGTTTGAGGATGAAAGGCAGTGCTCAACTTTACCTTAGTTCCAAGTCCTCTTTGGAACAATCTCCAAAAGTGGGAAGTAAATTAGGTACCACGATCTGATATGTTAGACCTACACATACCATGCAACCTCACCAACTCTTGGATGTACAACCATGCATAATCTTTGACATCAAAAGTAGTCTTGATTGGTAGAGAATGAGTTGACTTAGTCATCAGTCAACAACAACCCAAATGGAGTCAAATTGCCTTCGGGGTCTGAGGCAAACCCACCATAAAATCGTTGTTCACATCTTCCCACTTCCAAGTAGGAATCTTAATGGTTTGAGTCAAACCACTGGGCCTTTGGTGCTCAACCTTCACTGACAATTAGGGCATTCGGGTATAAATTTGGCTATATCCCTCTTTATATTATGTCACCAATACACCTCTCTCAAATCTCGATACATCTTAGTAGATCCCGAATTAATAGAATAATGAGAGTTGTGGGCTTCACTCATGGTCACCTTCCTAAGATCATCCATATTCAAAACACATAACAGACCTTGATACCGAAGGACACCATCTTTCTCTTGGGAGAATACCTCTATTTTCTTTTTGGCAACCAATTTCTTCATTTCAAATATTATAGAAATCAATTTGGTGCACATGTATGCATTCCTTATCATGAAACTCAAGAGTGAAAGAGTTAGGACCACTTGGAGAAAGGAAGAACCTAATAGCTTAGGCTTGAGTAGATTGGAAAAGATGGGGACCTCATTTCATCATGTCCAACTCCACCTCCCATGTAGCACTCTCCACATATTGATTTCTCCAAAGTACCTTATCCGAAGCCACATCTTTGTTTTGAAGCCGCTTTACTTGCCTATCCAAGATCTCTACCGAAACTTCCTCATAAGATAACTTCTCCTTAACCTCAATACCTTCCAAAGGCACAATAGTACTAGGATCACCAACCAACTTTCTCAACATAGATACATGGAGTATTGGGTGAATAGAACTCAAATCCGGAGGCAACTCCAACTTATAAGCCACATTTCCAATCCACTCAACAATCTCTTAAGGGCCTATATACCGAGGACTTAGCTTGCCCCTCTTGCCAAAACCATAAGACCCTTCATAGGTGAGACTTTAATATAACCAATGTTAGCATAAAAGCTATTATTATAAGCAAACTCAATAAGTGGAAGGTGGTTATCCTAATTACCTTTGAACTCCAACATACAATCCCTCAACATGTTCTCGATGGTTTGAATTATGCACTTAGCTTACCCATCAGTTTGAGGATGAAAGGCGACGCTCAACTTTACCTTAGTTCCAAGTCCTCTTTGGAACAATCTCCAAAAGTGGGAAGTAAATTTGGTACCACGATCTGATATGTTAGACCTACGCATACCATGCAATCTCACCAACTCTTGGATGTACAACCTTGCATAATCTTTAACATCAAAAGTAGTCTTGATTGGTAGAAAATAAGCTAACTTAGTCATCGATCAACAACAACCCAAATGGAGTCAAATTGTCTTCGGGTCCGAGGCAAACCCACCACAACATCTATGTTAACATCTTCCCACTTCCAAATAGGAATCTCAATGACTTGAGTCAAACCACCGGGCCTTTGGTGCTCTACCTGCACTGACAATTAGGGTATTCTGGTATAAATTTGGCTATATCCCTCTTTATACCATGTCACCAATACACCACTCTCAAATCTTGATACATCTTATTAGATCCCAAATTAATAGAATAATGAGAGTTGTGGACTTTACTCATGTTCACCTTCCTTAGATCATCCATATCCAAAACATATAACAGACCTTGATACCGAAGCACACCATCTCTTTTTTGGGAGAATACCTCTATTTTCTTTTTGGCAATCAATTTGTTCATTTTAAACATTATAGAAATCATTTTGGTGCACATGTATGGATTCTTTATCATGAAACCCAAGAGTGAAAGAGTTATGACCACTTGGAGAAAGGAAAAACCTAATAGCTTAGGCTTGAGTAGATTAGAAAAGATGGGGATCGCATTTCATCATGTCCAACTCTGCCTCCCATGTAGCACTCTCCACATGTTGATTTCTCCAAAGTATACAATTAGAAAAGATGGGGATCGCATTTCATCATGTCCAACTCTGCCTCCCATGTAGAACTCTCCACATGTTGATTTCTCCAAAGTACCTTAACCAAAGCCACATCCTTATTATGAAGCCGCTTCACTTGCCTATACAAGATCTCTACCAAAACTTCCTCATAAGACAAGTTCTCCTCAACCTCAACACCTTCCAAAGGCACAATAGTACTAGGATCACCAACTAACTTTCTCAACATAGATACATGGAACATTGGGTGAATAGAACTCAAATCCGGAGGCAACTCCAAACTATAAGCCACATTCCCAATCCGCTCAACAATCTCATAAGGGCCTATATATTGAAGACTTAGCTTGCCCCTCTTGCCAAAACCATAACACCCTTCATAGGGGAGACTTTAACTTACACCCAATCCCCAATATGAAACTCAAGATCCCTCTTCCTAACATCTAAATAGGACCTTTGGCGACTTTGGGCTGTCTTCGACCTTTCTGTAGTCTTCACCTTCTCCATAGGCTCCAATACCAAATCTAGTCCAATCAAAGCCGTCTCTCCAAATCAAACCACCCTACTGGAGACCTACATCTCCTACCATACAAGGCCTCAAATTATGGCATACCAATGTTAGCATGAAAGTTATTATTATAAGCAAACTCAATAAGTGGAAGGTGGTCATCCTAATTACCTTTGAACTCCAACACACAAGCCCTCAATATATTCTCCAAGGTTTGAATTATCCTCTCAGCTTACCCATTGGTTTGAGGATGAAATGTAGTGCTCAACTTTACCATAGTTCCAAGTCCTCTTTGGAACAATCTCCAAAAGTGAGAAGTAAATTATGTACCACGATCTGATATGTTAGACCTACACATACCATGCAACCTCACTAACTCTTGGATGTACGACCATGCATAATCTTTGACATCAAAAGTAGTCTTGATTGGTAGAAAATGAGCTGACTTAGTCATCAGTCAACAACAACCCAAATGGAATCAAATTGCCTTCGGGTTCGAGGCAAACCCACCACAAAATCCATGTTCATATCTTCCCACTTCCAAGTAGGAATCTCAATGGTTTGAGTCAAACCACCGGGCCTTTGGTTCTCAACCTTCACTGACAATTAGGGCATTCAGGTATAAATTTGGCTATATCCCTCTTTATACCATGTCACCAATGCACCTCTCTCAAATCTCGATACATCTTAGTAGATCTTGAATTAATAGAATAATTAGAGTTGTGGGCTTCACTCATGGTCACCTTCCTAAGATCATCCATATTCAAAACGTATAACAGACCTTGATACAGAAGCACACCATCTTTCTCTTGGGAGAATACCTCTATTTTATTTTTGGCAACCAATTTCTTCATTTCAATTATTATAGAAATCAATTTGGTCCACATGTATGCATTCCTTATCATAAAACTCAAGAGTGAAAGAGTTAGGACCACTTGGAGAAAGGAAGAACCTAATAGCTTTTGCTTGAGTAGATTGGAAAAGATGGGGATCTCATTTCATCATGTCCAACTCCACCTCCCATGTAGCACTCTCCACATGTTGATTTCTCCAAAGTACCTTAACTGAAGCCACATCCTTGTTATGAAGCTGCTTTACTTGCCTATCCAAGATCTCTACCGAAACTTCCTCATAAGACAAGTTCACCTTAACCTCAACACCTTTCAAAGGCACAATAGTACTAGGATCACCAACCAACTTTCTCAACATAGATACATGGAACATTGGGTGAATAGAACTCAAATCCGAAGGCAACTCCAACTTATAAGCCATGTCCAACTCTGCCTCCCATGTAGCACTCTCCACATGTTGATTTCTCGATCACCAACCAACTTTCTCAACATAGATACATGGAACATTGGGTGAATAGAACTCAAATCCGAAGGCAACTCCAACTTATAAGCCACATTTCCAATCCGAGGCAAACCCACCACAACATCTATGTTAACATCTTCCCACTTCCAAATAATCTCTTAAGGGCCTATATATCAAGGACTTAGCTTGCCTCTCTTGCCAAAACCATAACACCCTTCATAGGTAAGACTTTAATATACACCCAATCTCCAACATGAAACTCAAGATCCGTCTTCCTAACATCCGAATAGGACCTTTGGCGACTTTGGGCTGTCTTCGACCTTTTTGTAATCTTCACCTTCTCCATAGGTTCCAATACCAAATCTAGTCTAATCAAAGCCATCTCTCCAAATAAAACTACCCCACTGGAGACCTACATCTCCTACCATACAAGGCCTCAAATTGTGGTTCACCAATGTTAGCATGAAAGCAATTATTATAAGCAAACTCAATAAGTGGAAGGTGGTCATCCTAATTACCTTTGAACTCCAACATACAAGCCCTCAACATGTTCTCGATGGTTTGAATTATCCACTCAGCTTACCCATCGGTTTGATGATGAAAGGCGATGCTCAACTTTACCTTAGTTCCAAGTCCTCTTTGGAACAATCTCCAAAAGTGGGAAGTAAATTAGGTACTACGATCTGATATGTTAGACCTACGCACACCATGCAACCTCACCAACTCTTGGATGTCCAACCTTGCATAATCTTTGACATCAAAAGTAGTCTTGATTGGTAGAAAATGAGCTGACTTAGTCATCGGTCAACAACAACACAAATGGAGTCAAATTGCCTTCGGGTCCGAGGCAAACCTACCACAACATCCATGTTAACATCTTCCCACTTCCAAGTAGGAATCTCAATGACTTGAGTCAAACCACCGGGCCTTTGGTGCTCTACCTTCACTGACAATTAGGGCATTCGGGTATAAATTTGGCTATATCCCTCTTTATACCATGTCACCAATACACCTCTCTCAAACCTTGATACATCTTAGTAGATCCCAAATTAATAGAATAATCAGAGTTGTGGGCTTCACTCATGGTCACCTTCCTAAGATCATCCATATCCAAAACACATAACAGACCTTGATATCGAAGCACACCATCTCTTTTTTGGGAGAATACCTCTATTTTCTTTTTGGCAACCAATTTGTTCATTTCAAATATTATAGAAATCATTTTGGTGCACATGTATGGATTCCTTATCATGAAACTTAAGAGTGAAACAGTTAGGACCACTTGGAGAAAGGAAGAACCTAATAGCTTAGGCTTGATTAGATTAGAAAAGATGAGGATCTCATTTCATCATGTCCAACTCCGCCTTCTATGTAGCACTCTCCACATGTTGAATTCTCCAAAGTACCTTAACCGAAGCCACATCCTTGTTATGAAGCCGCTTCACTTGTCTATACAAGATCTCTACCAAAACTTCCTCATAAGACAAGTTCTCCTTAACCTCAACCCCTTCCAAAGGCACAATAGTACTAGGATCACCAACCAATTTTCTCAACATAGATACATTGAACATTGGGTGAATAGAACTTAAATCCAGAGGCAACTCCAACCTATAAGCCACATTCCCAATCCGCTCAACAATCTCATATTACCATACAAGGCCTCAAATTGTGGCATACCAATATTAGCATGAAAGCTATTATTATAAGCAAACTCAATAAGTAGAAGGTGATCATCCTAATTACCTTTGAACTCCAACACACAAGCCCTCAACATGTTCTCCAAGGTTAGAATTATCCTCTTTGATTACCCATCGGTTTGAGGATGAAAGGCGGTGCTTAAGTTTACTTGGTTCCAAGTTCTCTTTGGAACAATCTCCAAAAGTGGGAAGTACATTACGTACCACGATCTGATATGTTAGACCTACGCATACCATGCAACCTCACAAACTCTTGGATGTACAACCTTGCATAATCTTTGACATCAAAAGTTGTCTTGATTGGTAGAAAATAAGCTGACTTAGTCATCGGTCAACAACAATCCAAATGGAGTCAAATTGCCTTCGGGTCCGAGGTAAACCCACCACAAAATCCATGTTCACATCATCCTACTTCCAAGTAGGAATCTCAAAGACTTGAGTCAAACCACCGGGCTTTTGGTGCTCAACCTTCACTGTCAATTAGGGCATTCGGGTATAAATTTTGCTATATACCTCTTTATACCATGCCACCAATACACCTCTCTCAAATATTGATACATCTTAGTAGATCCTAAATTAATAAAATAATGATAGTTGTGGGATTCGCTCATGGTCACCTTCTTAAGATCATCCATATCCAAAACACATAACAGACGTTGATACCGAAGCACACCATCTCTCTCTTGGAAGAATACCTCTATTTTCTTTTTGGTAGCCATTTTCTTCAATTCAAACATTATAGAAATCATTTTGGTGCACATATATTCATTCCTTATCATGAAACTCAAGAGTGAAAGAGTTAGGACCACTTGGAGAAAGGAAGAACCTAATAGCTTAGGCTTGAGTAGATTGGAAAAGATGGAGATCTCATTTCATCATGTCCAACTCCGCCTCCCATGTAGCACTCTCCACATGTTGATTTCTCCAAAGTACCTTAACCAAAGCCACATCCTTGTTTTGAAGCCGCTTCACTTGCCTATCCAAGATCTCTACCGGAAATTCCTCGTAAGACAAGTTCTCCTCAACCTCAATACCTTCCAAAGGCACAATAGTACTA
>DF368736.1:16558-26792 GCA_000787875.1 Solanum virginianum
ACTTTGGGCTGTCTTCGACCTTTTTGTAATCTTCACCTTCTCCATAGGCTCCAATACCAAATCTTGTCCAATTAAAGCCATCTCTCTAAATCAAACCACCCCGCTGTAGACCTACATCTTTTACCATACATGGCCTCAAATTGTGGCATACCAATGTTAGCATGAAAGCTATTATTATATGCAAACTCAATAAGTGGAAGTTCGTCTTCCTAATTACCTTTGAACTCCAACACACAAGCCCTCAACATATTCTCCAAGGTTTGAATTATCCTCTCAGCTTACTCATCGGTTTGAGGATGAAAGACGATGCTCAACTTTGCCTTAGTTTCAAGTCCTCTTTGGAACAATCTCCAAAAGTAGAAATTAAATTAGGTACCACAATCTGATATGTTAGACCTATGCACACCATGCAACCTCACCAACTCTTGGATATACAACCTTACATAATCTTTGACATCAAAAGTAGTCTTGATTGGTAGGAAATGAGCTGACTTAGTCATCGGTCAACAACAACCCAAATGGAGTCAAATTGCCTTTGGGTCCGAGGCCAACCCACCATTAAATCCATGTTCACATCTTCCCACTTCCAAGTAGGAATCTCAATGTCTTGAGTCAAACCACCGGGCCTTTGGTGCTCTACCTTCACTGACAATTAGGGCATTTGGGTATAAATTTGGTGATATCCTACTTTATACCATGTCACCAATACACCTCTCTCAAATCTTGATACATCTTAGTAGATCCCGAATTAATAGAGTAATGAGAGTTGTGGGCTTCACTCATGGTCACCTTCCTAAGATCATCCATATTTAGAACACATAACAGACCTTAATACCGAAGCACACCATTTCTCTCTTGGGAGAATACCTCTATTTTCTTTTTGGCAACCAATTTCTTCAGTACAACCAATGATGGATCTAAATCTTGCTTAGTTTTCACATCAACAACCACCGAAGATTCGGTCCTATTTCGAATATGAATACAAACATCATTAGAGTCGGCCAACCTAACACCCAACCTAGCTAGTTAGTGAACATCATTTGCCAACTCCTTCTTCTCCTCCTCAACATGAGCCTTACTTCCCATAGATAGCCTACTAAGAGTATCGACTACAACATTGGCCTTGCAGGGATGATATTGTACACTCATATTGTAGTCCTTTAACAGTTCCAACCATCTCCTTTGCCTCAAGTTAAGATCCCTTTGAGTGAATACATATTGTGAACTCTTGTGATCGTTGAAACCATCAACATGCACCCCATACAAATAGTGTCTCTAAATTTTCAAAGCAAATACTACGGCCGCTCACCCAAGATCATGAGTCGGGTAATTACGCTTATGCACCATCAATTACCTTAATGCATATGCTATCACCTTACCATGTTGCATAAGTACATAACCCAACCCAATCCGAGAAGCATCACAATACAACACAAACCTATCCAAATTATTAGGTAAACTTAAAAGAGGAGCCGATGTGAGCCGATCTTTCAAAGTATGAAAACTCTTCTCGCATTCCTATGACCACACAAATTTAGCCTTCTTTTGGGTTAACTTAGTCAAGGGAGATAGATGAGAACCCTTCAACAAATATTTTATAATATCCAGACAACCTAAAGAAACTTAGAATATTAAAAGGAGTCAATGGTCTAGGCAAATTCTTCATGGCCTCACTCTTCTTCGGGTCAACCTTAATACCATCATTGGACACCACATGGATAAGAAAAGCTACCTCACCCAACCAAAACTCATATTTGCTAAACTTAGCATACAACTTCTTCTCTCTCAAAGTTTGGAGGACCAATCTCCAATGATCCATATGCTCCTGCTCACTTCGAGAATAAATAAGAATATCATCAATAAAGACAACCACAAAACTATCGAGGAATGGCTTGAACACTCGATTCATAAGATCCTTAAACACGGTTGGAGCATTAGTCAAACCAAATGACATCACCAAAAATTCAAAGTGGCCATACCTTATCCGAAAAGCCATCTTGGGAATGTCACGTTCGCTAACCTTTAATTGATGATAACCTGAATGAAGGTCAATCTTTGAGAAATGGGTAGTCCCTTGGAGTTGATCAAACAAGTCATCGATTCTAGGCAAAAAATACTTATTATTAATGGTTACCTTATTCAATTGCCTATAATCAATGCACATTCAAAGAGATCCATCTTTTTTTTCTTATAAATAACACTGGAACACCCCAAGAAGATGGAGCAATGAAATATTTTTCCATAAATTCTTCAACTGATCCTTCAATTCCTTCAATTCAGCCAATGCCATATGATAAGATGGAATAAAGATAGGTTGAGTATCCAGGAGAAGATCTATGCCAAAGTCTACTTCCCTTTTTGGAGGAATGCCAGGAAAGTCTTCGGGGAACACATTCGTAAATTCATTCACCATCGGGACAGATTTGAGAGTAGGTGACTTGAACTTTTCATCCTTGACCCTTATAATAATGGTAAATACACCCCTTAGAGATCATCTTTCAGGCCTTACGGTAGAAAATAAACCGACCCTTAATAGTGGAGTCACTACCCTTCCATTCAAGAATGGGCTCATCCCGAAGTTGGAACTTGACTTTTTGGGTTCTACATTCTATAAAGGCATATGATATATGCAACAATCCATCTCGAGAATCACATCAAAATCAAACATGTCAAGTTCCACTAGATTACACGAAATGACTTTATGCAACATAAAAACAAGACAACCTCGATAAACTCTATGAGCAACAATAGATTCACCCACAGGAGTATAAACTAGAACGAGCTCCTTTAAAATTTTGGGACTCAAACCTAACATAACAGCCAACAGAGTAGTCATAAAAGACAAATTTGCACCCAGGTCAAGCAAAGAATAAGCATCAAGATCAAAGACTTTTAACATACTAGTCACAACATCTGGAGCCTCTTCAACCTCCTTATAAGCATAAATAGCATAAAACCTGTTGTTTCTTGGGGCAACACCTTGTGGAGCTCTTAGCTGGCCTTTCCCACCTTAAGCTACTTGACCTTGTCCTCTTTGAGAATTCTTAGGACAATTAGCAACTTTATGGTTCTTGTCACCACACACAAAGCAAGCACCCAAATTTCTCTAACAAGCACTCGTGTGGTGCTTCCCACACTTTTCACACTGAGGAAACCATGGCCCACCACCATCTGACGGCTTAGGAGGAGGCACTCTAGCATTAGCAACCTGAGCATTAGAACCTCAGCCCTGTTGGAAGCGACCATAACCACTACCCTTTGAGTTGGAGAACCCACTATCATAACATGCCCTCTTAGGATCATGCACCCTCTTCTCTTTGAGCTTTTATCCTTAAATTTATTTAGCATATACCATGAGCCTAGAGATATCCATATCCCAAATTAGCATATCATACGACATTCCTTCACAACCAAGTCAGAGACACCATAAATGAACTTGTGCATTCTCGTACAGGGGCCAGCCATAAGCATAAGAGTGTACTTCGAGAGCTTAGTGAACTTGAGAGCATAGTCCCTCACACTCAAACCACCCTGTTTAAGGTTGATAAACTTAGTCATCTTAGCCTCCCTAAGCTCAAGTGAGAAGAAGCAATCTTGAAAGGCAAACATGAACTCTTCTTTATTAATGGCATTACCACAAACCCTCTCCATCGACCATTGGGTGTACCACACTTGACCTACATCTTTCAACTGATAATTAGCCAACTCAGCTTTCTCCTCGGAAGTGACTCTCATGATAGTCAACACCTTAGTAAGCTCATCAATGAACTTTTTGAGTATCCTTGTCAGCCTTTGACCTAAAGAACTCCTAGGGATTTATTCGGGTGAAATCTCTCACCCTAAAAGCCATGGTAGGATCCCGAGGAAGATTGGCCTGCCTAGTCTAAGAAGTCACCACCTGCAAAAGCATATCATAGGCCGTACAGAATTTACCATTAGAGATAGGCTCTTCAATAGGCCCTTGAGGTGCTTGACCCTCATTAGCCGAGACTGGTCTTGGTAGGGGAGCTCTTCATCGAGGCATCTTCTATAATGGAGCAATGACACCATAAAGACAAGGAAACCAAACATATAATCCATAGCACAACATAAGGTATAGAGAAGTGAGATAATTCCTAGAACATCATTATAGCCTCCTACTCATAGGCATGGTGCACTTCACACCTATGAATATGACTCTACTTGATGTGGCATGTTGGAATCCAAGGATCATTTACAAACTTGGTGCTCTAATACCAATATTGTCATGACTCAAACCTAGAGCCTAGGAGTGACATAGTGAATAGGGACCCAAGAGCCCCCAAACAAGCCTTAAAGTATCCATAGTCACGTCATCAGTTCAGAAGTGTAATTGAAAAGTAAACACATAATTCTAAGGGACGGGAGAATAAGACTCACACTATGGGGATATTGGGAATGGGAGGAACATGAATTCACAAAGCACGTTGCACATAAATACTAAGGGTCGGGTAAGTATGACTCACTCTATGGGGGCGATTCAGGACTTAGAATCTTTCACATCATATTGTATAGCCATATCATAAAGCTCATAACCTATTTGCATAATGGTAATCAATAGGTAGACAAATCCATAAACATAATCTTCAAAAACAACACTTAACGCATAAATGTAATAAAGTTTACAAGATGTCCAACAATGCCTCTAATCATAAGATAGGACGTGGGCCAAGACATACCCCAAGCTCACTCTCAAAGTAAATACATCAATAAAATACCATAAGTAGTGGTCTGTCCTTGAAAGATAGGACTCACTACAACAAGCAAAACTCAGGATCCAACCTAGACTTCTTGCGGTGGATGAACGTAGTTGTCAGTCCTACATGGTGAGATTATGTAGGCAAAAGTATATGTTAGTATGTTTGAATGTACTAAGTATGTGGGCATGCAATGTATTTGACTTACCAAACCTACATTCAATATTAGATGACAAGGGCACATAATATAAAAAGAAGTATTTATCCAAAGAAGAGTATATAATAATATGCCATGAAATGAGTGACGCATGAGATGCAATAATGCTCAAATATAGTGGGGATGTGACCTCAACCGACATGAGTAAGACCAAGCAAGCTATTACTTGGAATACTAATGAAATTCTCTCACCGGTAAAAAGGTGGCCTACTTGCCAAAGCTTGACCATACTTTGCCTTACGGGCATCCCTATTTCGAAGAAGCAACCTTCCTTACGAGCATCCCCATTTTGGATATGATTTTCACAATATTTCATATCATTCTTCTCCTTACTGGCATTCCTATTTCAGAGTATTGACCTTCATTATGGGCATCCCCATTTTAGATTAACAGCCAACAGAGTAGTCATAAAAGACAAATTTGCACCCAGGTCAAGCAAAGAATAAGCATCAAGATCAAAGACTTTTAACATACTAGTCACAACATCATATACATATACCTATGTTTGGCTCATAGTTCAAGGCAAGAGAAGGCCCTTGGACATAGCCCTAATGACCCCAATCCATTAGTGTTAAATCAAAACCTCCGACATAAATACTTATGCATATACGTGCTTTCAAAGAGGCAATGATCATTTCAAATCCCTTCGATGCACATTTAGGCTCAAAAGCCAAACATCTTTCTCATACATTCATAATAGGCCTCAAAAGCCAAATCATAGTTCATAATCATAATACTCATGCATATGAGTAGCTCATTCACATATATGAAATGGTGCAACCACCCAAAATGCTCAAAGATCTATAATCATAGATATTTATGTGATCACATTTTTGTTATAACCAATATCTTATCAAAATCATATACAAAAATATAATTGGGCTTAACCCACTTCATAATTTTCATAAAAGCCGTAATGTATGTATATGCCATGAATGAGGTAAGATTAGCATGGGTAATAGAGATTCAAACTTAAATCAACAATACATTATAAATTCAAGTAAAAACATAAGTAAAATTCACATTTTAGTAATAACATAGATTACCCATGCACAAGCCAAGCTTTAAAGGGGACATGCACTTTCATAACTTCATAACTTCGATGAATTTCATCATATTTGGGCTTAAATCAACTTAAAATCAATAAATAAACAATAGCCCATACATAAATAGAATGTAATACACAATAATATTGAAAACCCATATTTATAGTAAGTTAAAACTCATGAAAATCACTTGAAAGATTTTGGGTCTTCTTGATTGAAAGGGACTAAGAATAAAACCTACATACCTTAGCTAATGAAGAAGATTCAAGAAGAAATTTGAAGAAGAATGAGTCCTTTCTTGATCCCCAAGCTTAATTCCCACTAGAGTTCTTTGAGAAAGACTTGAGAGAATTCTCAAATATGAGGAATGAATTTGAATAATAGGAATAAAGTTTAGGTCATTAGGAAGTCCTTAGGTAGCATAGGAAGTCACAAAGGGCCCTTAGAATAAACCACATTTATGAAAATGCCATTAATGAAATGAGTTAAAAAATTAAATGTCGTCGCTTCAAGGAGGACTATACGGTCCGTGACACACCACACAGACTGTATACTTTTTCATGAACTAATACTTAGAAAAATATTTGCTTGATGAAGGTACAAAATGGTAATCTTATACTTAGAATGTTTCAATAAAATCACTCCTACGGAAGGACACACGGGCCATTTAAAGCCACACAGGCCATATGGTGGCCCATACCACCTCCCTTAGAAAAATCTTCTCACGATCATCTTCTGAGATACTGATTCCTTACTTTGAAAAATCTCACTATGGAGCCTATACGGAGGGGTATACGAACCGTACCCCTCCACACGAACTGTATCTTTGGCTATATCACTTTACTTGGCTCCAAAACTTGTGGGATTTCAAGTCAAGTCCACCACACTATCTGTGAGGTGTCACACGGACTGTGAGAGGTGTTCCTTAGTTTAAAACTCCATGTTTAAGGCCAAGCACTCCTTATGAGGCCAAGGGTCACTTCATGGAGGCTCACACGGGCTATGAGAGCTCCCATGTACTGTCACCTTGGTCTAAAAATTTTTGAAACTAAAATTTTCAAGCTCCAAAGATGTCGTACAATGTCCGGGGTCCTTATTGAATTGTTGTCTCTGTATATAAATGTCCTTGGCTATAGGCACTATAGATTTTAACATGAGTCCTATAGACATATAAGGAAGAGTATAACCAAATAGTGACTCAAATGGTGTACACTATAGACTAGAGTGGTAATTAGTATTATACCAGCACTTGGCTAGAGGAAGCCATTGTTTCCAATTAATAGGCCTATATGAAGTCATGCATCTAAGATATGTGTTAATGCACTAATTCACCCTCTCAGTTTGGCTATCTATTTGAGGGTGATAATAGTACTAAACTTTAGCTAAGTTCCTACCAGTTTGAAAAATTCTTGCCAAAAATGGCTAAGGAATACTTTATCTTTGATGGGCACTATAGACTCAGGGGAACCCATGGAGAAAATGCACCCTTTTTAAGAAGTTTAAGCTACTGTGAAGGCTTTATATGGGTGAGATAAACTCATAAAATGTGTAAATTGTTTTATCCTATCAACCACTACAAAGATCATATCCTTTCCCTTAGATTTAGGAAGTCTCTCTAGGAAATCCATGCTAACATGCCTCCAAGCATGATGAGAAATAGGAAGGGGTTGTAGAAACCCTAGATAAGGTATATTTCCCCCTTTGTTCCTCTCAAAACACACCTGGCTACATAAATGTTGATGAGATGCTTCATCTCTTAAGTGTCCTTTGCCACCTAGAATGACTTCCAACAGGAGAATTATGGAAGAGTTTGAGAAATTGGAGGTGGAGATCACCATTAGACTTTATTCATATTTCCCCCTTTTTCTTCCCAACTCTAGTTGTATATACGTAAAGAATAGGCCCTTTCTTATCTACTGACAACTGAGCAATTAGTTCCTCAATAGTTGAATCACCAATATAGCTATGTTGAATCTCCTTTAAACAAGTAGGAATAATCACACTTACCACAAAACATGGAAAGTAGTTCAGGTTTCTTATGGACAATAAGATCTTCAAATTCTCTCAAAAGTGCATTTGCCACCCTATTTTCAGTTCCTTTCTTAAATTGGACTTCAAAATCTAGGCCAAGTAGTTTGGTAAGAACTTTCTGTTTGATTGCTGATGTTACTTTCTGTTCAAGCAAGTATTTGAGACTATAGTGATTAGTCCATACAATGAAATGCTTATAATGCAAATAATGTCTCCATCTATCAATAACATTGAGCAGGGCTATATACTCATTTTCATAAATAGATTTTCCCCAATGCCTTGTGCTCAACACTTTGCTGAAAAATGCAGTAGTCCTCCCATTTTGCATCAAAACTACACCTATGTGAGTGTTGCTAGCATTTGTTTCCACCACATAAGTCTGATCATAATCTGGCAGAGCAAGAACAAGTGTGGAAGTCATAGTTAACTTCAGTTGCTCAAAAGCTGTCTCAGTAGTAGTATTCCAATAAAATGAATTTGTCTTGACCAAATCGATAAGAGGTTTGTATATATGTCCATAATTTGCTACATATTTTCTATAATATCCAAAAAGACATAAGAAACCCCTTAAAGCTTTCACAGATTTTGGTCTTGGCCACTTAACCATTACTCCCCATTTACTGGGATCTATTGATACACCTTTAGTAATGATCACATGAGCCAAATCTCCACCTTTTGCTTCCCAAAGGGGGACTTTGACCTCTTAGCCAAAAGTGAGTTATGCCTAAGGCTCTTGAAGACTATCTCTAGGTGTTTTAAATGATAAAAAAGTGAGTGACTATATATCTATATATCATCAAAGAAAACCAATACAAACTTTTTGAGATATGGTTGAAAAGTTAGATTCATCAAAGCTTGAAATGTGGCTAGGGCATTGGTAAGCCCAAATGGCATCACTCTGAATTCAAAGTGGCTTTCATGAGTCCTAAATGTTTTTTTGTGGATATCTTCAGGCTTTATCCTGATTTGATGGTACCGGCTCTGAGATCCACCTTAGAAAACAACATAGCCCCATGTAGCTCATCCAGCAAATCATCAACAATAGGAAGGGGATACTTGTCTTTAATAATGATTTTATTCAAACCTCAATAGTCAAAACAAAACCTCCATGAGTCATATTTTTTTAACTAAGAGAGAAGGGAAGAGAAAGGAGATATGCTATAATAAATCGCCCTAGTGCTTATCATCTCTTGCACTTGCTTTTCCATTTCATCCTTCTTATGATGAGTGTACTTATAGGGTCTCTAATTCACTAGCAAGGCACCAGGTTAAAGCAGAATAATATGATCTAAATCTTGAGTAGATGGTAATGTTTTAGGTTCTTTAAAGAGGTCAGAGTACCTTTCTATCAACTCTTGCAGTGATTTTTCAACTATTGTTTTTTCATACTGATTACTAGTACTGCTCATAAACAATTGAGCCACTTTTGAATTTCCTATAAAAGTGCTGTTAATCATGCTCAGGTTCCCTTCCACAGATACTCCTTTCAGAACCACTTGGTTACCCTTTCTGCTAATGGTGACACAATTTCTTTCATGATCAAATTTCTATGGGTTATACCTGTTCATTCAGTCATTACTAAGCACAATATCACATCCCTCTAAACTGATAATGTGCAGATCTTAATTGGAGGTTTTCCCTTGAATAGTCTAAGTCATCCCCATACAGTATGAAGTGCAATACATATAATTGCCATCCGTAACAGTAACCTTGATTGGTGGAGTATAAGTAGATGTAAGCCTAACGTTTTTCACTGTTTGAGCATCTATGAAGCTATGTATACTGCCAAAATCAACTAGCACTATTAGATTCTTATTCCTTATAATAGCTTTCACTAGGATGGTATGAAATTCGTGGTTGTCACCAGATAAAACATCTAAGCAAAGAGCTTCCTACATCACTTGCTCTATTTTAGCATTACCTTCAAGCACCTGTATGTCATCTGGGTTATTATCTTGTTCTCCAATTCTTCACCAGGGTCACCTATAATATAGGTTAGTTGTTTGTACTTACAATGGTGGCCAGGAATATATTTTTGTCCACACCTATAGCAAAGGTGGGTAGCCTTCCTATAGTCATAAGTCTGTTGACTAACTCTGTTGTCACGACCCAACCTATGGGCCATGACTCGTACCCGATAGGGCACCCGAACAACATAATCAAATCAAAGTCTACCATGGGTTACTATTCATTTTATAAAAATTTGGGCAGAGTTTCCTTTGTAT
>DF368735.1:2482-15965 GCA_000787875.1 Solanum virginianum
TGCAGCCGAAAACTGCAACTCAAGCCAAAGGTTTAACATGTAACACACAGAAACAGCGAAGACTAGCCATTTTCAAGCATACTAGATGAACAAAACTCAAAAATCAATTGGAAAACAAGAATCGAACAGAACATTCGAATGAAACAATGAACACGACCTATGACTCTGAAAACCATCTTAACAAACAACAACGACATCACAGTACTAGCAAATCGACATCATAACAATCTAATAAGAACAACTAAATGAATATGAACAGGCTAGAATCTATACATTCACATCACAAGTAAAACGACCAGAACAAGCAAGATTTGGAAAGAATTTACCTTTTTCGAAGCAGGGACGATGAGCTTGACGAAGACCAACTCACCACCACGAAACTCGTACACAAGTTTTATGAGATTTATGCGATTAAGAACGGCTATGGTGTATATGTTCGCTGGTTTTCTGGTTTTTCTCGTCTCTGTGAAGAAGATTAGAAGGAGAAAGAAGATGCTAGGTTTGTGCGGCTAGGAGGAAATAAAGGTGAAAATTTGCAGGAAGAGAAATTAGTTTGTGCGGCTAGGTTTTCAACATAGATGAGGATGAGGACTTATTAAAAATATTTTACAAGTCCAAAAAGATGTGAATATTGTATATTTGGTCCCTAAACTTTTGGGTATTATTATAAAATATGAACTTACTTATTCATGTATATATATGTGTATACCTGTGTATATATATGTGCATAAATGTGTATATATGTGTGTATATATATGTATATATGTATGTATATATATGTATATTTATGTGTATATATAATGTCGGGTTGGTTTGGTTCGGGCTGGTTTTTTTAAAATCAAAATCAAACCAACCCAAAAATAGTCGGGTTTTTTTCGTCAACACCAAACCAAACCATTAGTCGGGTTTTTTTGTCGGATTGGTTCGATTTGCGGTTTGGTTTGGGTTTCGGTTTGGTTTTGCTCACCCCTAGTTTGTATGAATGATCATGCGAACTGTTGAATTGTCTATTTGATTGATGATATAAATTTGTGAACTTGTGATTGCTATACCTAAGGAAAAGATGACATGACATAAAAGGCTAGCATATTAAGATAAGCATACACTAACTATTTTGGTAATGAGTATCTTTAGCCCGATGTGAGCTTACGAATGAGCTATTGTGTAAGTAGTTGAATCGGGTACCATGCTAGTACGACATATGGACATGTAAAATTTCCTGCATGTCATGAATAGATGAACAAGATTAAGATCGTTTAGCATGTATCTACAGATTAAGGACATACTCGTTATTTATTGAGTAAATGCTAGAGAGAACTGGTAAAATTACTATAAGAAATCGAGTCACCATATCAACATCCTGCTGCCATGGAGCAAAGCACAAGTTTATTAGGTACAAGGGCAACAAAATGCAGTGGTATTGAAGGAAATCTTTCAAGCAATCAAGGTCATCAATTTTCACCTAGAGCAGAACAAAATAAAAGAAAAAAAGGCATAAGGTAGGAAGTAGCAAGCATCTCCCCAAGGAAGTTATAATAATAATAATAATAATAATTATTATTAATATTATTTTGGTACAAATTAATTAATTACAACATATGTATTTACAGTTATAAAGATATCATAACAACAATAATAACAACATACATAGTGGAATCCCACAAGTGGGGTCTGGAGAGGGTAGAGTGTACGCAGATCTTACCATGACCTTATAAAAGTAGAAAGACTGTTTCCTGGGAACCCTCATCTTAAAAACCCATAAGCAGAATAAACTAGATATGACAAAAAGTAAAAGAAAGGGAACAGAAAAAGCAACTACTAACACTAAGCACATGACAATACATAATTATGATACAATTAACACATAAACAACAAATAATGACAACACATGATATAAAACACTACTACTCCTCTACCCTACTATACCCCATGACTAGATAACCACCTAACCCTACCAACCGATTAACCTATTACTCTAATACGCGACCTCCACTTCTTTCTATCTAGGGTCATGTCCTCAGTGGGCGACATGCTCTTCTGAACATGTGCATTTTTAATTGGCCAACACTCCACCACATACAGCAACGATGGTCTAACCACCAATCTGTAAAACTTACCTTTGAGCTTAGGTGGTATCTTTTTATCACACAATACTCCAGATGCAAGTCTCCATTTGGTAACCACCAATCTGTAAAACTTACCTTTGAGCTTAGGTGGTATCTTCTTGTCACACAATACTCCAGAGGCAAATGCAGTCATAACTTTCCCTCAAAGAATATGTTCCCAAGGCACCACAGAAATATGTTCACACAACCTTCACATTGTATGTTGCTGCTTGATTATTGTCAAAAGTAAAATGCTTTAAAAAGTGCTCTAGATCTATCAGGATTCTAAGCGCAATTTATATAGGTTTGTGTACAAAATGTGCCGCGTAAAAAAAAAGTAATTTTAGAAGAAAGCAACAATTTCAATCATAATGTTTTTTTCTTAAGAATTGATAAACATAAAATATCCGTAGTAAATAGATATCACGGCATAATCATACATAAGTTTTATGGATCGTTCATCATTGCGCGAAAAAATTACCTAGTAATAATATAATAATCAAGAGAGAAATATTATTTTTAGTGTAAAATTTGGTGAAGTAAGCTGGAGTTGATTTACACTAAAATACTGTTGACAACATTTTAGTGTAAAATTTGGTGTTATGGATTGGAGATGCCTATGCTATCGATAGCATAACTCCTCCCTTCCCAGATAAGTTTATAACCCATAAGATGATAATTCCCTCCTATTGGCACATGCCTTAAGCCTCTTCCCAATCAGCCCATCTTACCTCCATACTTGTCTAGCCAAATTCATCATCATTCTGCAATTTTTGTCTCATCTAAGTAGATAATTTCTGGCATCCATCTACGAACTTAGGATTTCAGAGCGTCTTCCACCTGAGAAGTTTACCTTTCATCCAAATAATGCAAATGTTTCTTTTTCCAAGAGACGTTTCACAAAATAATGCCTCATTTCCAACATGTATCTGATTGAAACTAGTAAAAGACATCTCAAACTACTAACCTTGATGTGATTTTCACAAGCTTATCCGCAGATTAAACAGCACATTTAGTGAAACACCAAAGGCCTAAAACGTACAATGGTATAAAGGGAGTGTATGAATCACCGAGATAGACACCTCCTTTCTAAGTGTCAGAACAATCTATTTTGTGGGACAAAAACCACATGCATTACATATTGAATTGCAATAACTGATAAAGCTATACATTTTCTGTTCAGACATCTCCGGTTTCCAGGGAGTTTTGGTTTGTCACTCTTTTCTGCTGGGTTTTGAAGGCTATAAAAAAAGAGCAAAATGGCACGGCACAGGGGTTAGCAGTTTCAGAACAGATGTTCTGAAAACTATTAGCAGGCTGTTATTAAAAGGATCTTTTATAGCATAGTGCAAAACGAGAGCCAAAAGGATTAGGAAACAATCAACAAATAATGGTGCAGAGTACATTATATCACATATCTTCAGTCAATCAGGGCGAAATACTCAATACACTAACAATCGATGGAAGAAGTATACTATTATCTATTGGTAAAAATACCACTCATTCCTCTTGTTACTGCATCTTTTCTCGCTTTTGAAGGCAAGTGGAAATGAAGCAAGTGAAGTCATTCTAGCGGATGGCTACCAAATTTCCCATAAATCCAAACCCTATCTCAAAATGTTTGGCAGAGGAAAATCCTACTACAAGTGCCAGCTCCTCTAACTCGTTTCCTGCATCACAAATCACCCATTTAACACAGATTAACGACACAACAGGCAATAATATTGGAAGAAGGTAAAGAGATTAGTCAATTTCCCTAAATTAAGGTTTTTTCTTCTTCTTCATTTCAGCACGAGAGAGAATTTGATATCAAATTCAGTCTGCTTCCCTTCTTAAAAAAACTTATTACCGTTACAAGGGCTGATGGATGAAAAGTCAAGATTCAACTATTTTCTTCTTCAGCTCAGTGTTCTCACGCATCAGTTTTTCTCAATTTTCTCCCGGATAGAGCTACAGTATGTTTTGTTAGAAAGCAAGGGAGACAAATAAAGTTGAACCAAAAGAGAGTTGTTTTTCCAGAAGAAGATAAAGAAAGGTTATTTTTATCTGTTGGCAGGTGTATAAAACTAAATTTATTTAAGGCAGAAAGGTTACTCATGTTACTTTATTTCTAAATCCAAAATTTAAATAACAAAGCACAACATCATGCATGCAGAAGGCTCCACAACTGCTTACAGCATAAGTGACTCAATTAAAACTGCTTAATCGATGGTGGTGAAAAGACCAAACCTGTCAGAAAGTCCCTGATAGAGCTTTTTAAGTATTTGTACTCATTTTCTAGGCCATAACCACTTGCTACAGGAATAACTACATTGTCAATCGTCAATTCCTAAACAGAAAACAATGAAAAATTTAGACAAATATTGTTTTACTACTACTCATGAGAAGCTGGGAAAGAAAGCATTAAGAAGTTTGCCACATAATAATCTGTGATGGAGATTCTGTAATTGTCAGTAATGCAGACTGACAGATTAATCCCTGGAATGTGATGGATAGGAAAGTGGCCTGCTTTTCAACTTGTGAAGAAATATGATCCCATCTTTACAGAGAAACGAGCAGAGAATGTATGTAGATGCTGTTTCAGTAGATAGCAACTTTGCTGATATTATGTGGATTATACACTACTGTTGATATCCAGTCACATAGAATCGTCCAACTTATGACGGGTGAAGATCACTACTTCCCCTCTGTATCATAAAGTAATTTTCCCATTCTCGTTCCCTTCCCCTTCTGCTGTCCCCACTTTTCCTACACCCTAAAAGAACATGATAAGCTTCAAGAATATTTTGTTTACATTGTTGCATCAGTTTTGCTAAGTAACAATATGTTCTGTATAAGGACCAAAAGATGTGTACTGATTACATCCTTAAAAAAGCGAAGGAGGGATGCCATGGAATTTCCTAATTTCCAAACAAGTGTTTCTGACATGGATATAGTCCATCATTTTTTCAAGAATCTAAATGGAACTGTCATGCATCCTTAAAGCACAGAAGTTCTATATCAGATAAAACAAAAGATGATGAAACCAATAATTTATACAATTTGGGATGATGAGGGGAAAAAAAATAACCTGCCAATAACTACCTGGATAGTGGTGGTCAAGGGGTTGATACTCTTATTGAAATCAAGAGCAGATACCGTTGAGCCTGGTTTTAAAACTCGATATATCTCTGCCATAGCTCTATGTCTATCTACCACATTTCGTAATCCATAGCCAATAGTAACAGCATCAAAGGAGGAGTCAGGAAAGGGTAAATCAAGTGCATTGCCCTCCATCCACCTTCATAATCATATGTGTTAATCCCTCACAGTGACTTAGGGAACATGACAAACTAATTGGTAGGAGTAAGAAGGTAACAGTACAGAATATAAACACATGTAACTGGAAAACTTAATGTGTGAAATCATTTTGGAACTTGGCTAGATTTTATTCTTACAAGCATATTTTCCTAAACTGTGTTGGCAAATTAGCTTCCAAACATTATCTGTTTGAATATATTGACAGTTTAATTACAAGTGCTCACTTGATGTTCTTGTAACATGTCTTTGAACGTAATTTCTGCCGAGTCGAAGCGATTAATAATTGTTCATTTGAGAAATCAAGACCGACTGCCTGCAAAGCCACGCGTACTAATGAAAAAACCAATTCAGTAAAATTTGACATCCGAAAATTCAGAAATTAAGATAACTAGCCAAGACTGATTGGATAATGTAATCCAGTTACCTAACAAAAACTTATGTAGATACAAAAGCTTGCAAAATATAGTGAAATAACAGAGAAGACACATTTTTTAGTGACATGAGAATTATGTGGCTCTGCTGCGAGCAGATTTCTTTTCATCGGGAGCCAAACTCAAATGAAACGCAATTATCATAAGCAACCCAAAGACGCAAAAAGCAAGAAGATCAAGGAAGGACCAACAAAAAGAAACATTATCAGGCAAGAGATTGACATCAGAAATATCATGAAGTCAATAATCTTTAGAAGAAGTACTAGTCTCAATAATAATTATCAATTTGAAATCTCAGTACAGCAGGCTAAAATTTATATATGAGCTACAAACACTTTTTGCATTCAGAAAGTTGAGTAATTTAGGACAGGATAAGCTGAGAATTGAAATAAATAGAACAGGAATACTGGTCGAGAGAACTTGTTTACTGCTAAATGATGTTATTCCATAGATGGTCACCAGATGAGAACAGGTAAAACACAACTTACAAAAGTGACCTAACAAATCAGGACATATTCAAACTAGAAGTGACAATATCACCAAGTCCAAGATCATTCAAGAATTTTTTTTTCCCCTTTTCAATGAGTAATAAACACTATAAGAACTATGTTAGAGATGACTTATCCTATGTGAAGATATAGGAGACCTGGTAATCTATAATGAGCTTTTTCATTAAGCAGAATCCTCTATAACGAGATTTTTCATTAAGCAGAAACAGAGGAGCAGGAAAGATGCATAAAGAGACACATTAATCGGGAACGAATTCAGTGCCGTACGGCTGACCGGCGTATACTAGCGATTCCAGCTAGCTATGTTATGAAGGATCTCGATTAGCAAAAGCAAAACAAGAAAGGTAACTGAACAGAAATAAGTAAAAAAAATTTCTCACAACAGTGAAGAAGATTCAAAAATGCTAAAATGATCTCTTGATAACAAAACAAACAGGGGCTATAAACCAGTTGATGGGGCACAAGTTTCTTTCTCTTCCTTGTAAGAATATTACCTTTACTAGCTTCTTATCTCCAAGTGATAGTTAAATGCCACAGTAATTCATATCCTATCTTTCCTATTTTTCTTATTGTTTTCAATTCTAACAAAACAAAGGAAAAAACAATTATATCTTGACCTTTCGGTAATTCCATAGAGCGTCTATTCAAATCAGCTTATTGAATTTTCTTAAATGGTCAATGAAAGAACTGAGTTGCTTCTGAAAGGGTGAATAATAACTAAAAACTACAAATGCACAGTGGAACAACAGAAGAATGAGAAATAGAATAAAAGCAACCAGAGACAGCAATAGAAAGGAGAAGGGAACCTTGCCATGGGGTCCAATTCTTTCAGACAAAAGAAAAGTCAAATCCCCACTTCCACAGCAGATATCAAGTACGTCGTCCCCTTCTTTAGCTCTGAAATATAAGCATATTGTTCCAGCTTAAGTAGGACATAAACATAGTCCAAATCCAAGAATTATATGATTAAGAACAGAAAAAAAGATGTGGAAATTTCATCTGTCCTGTGTCTTTCTTCCCCATTTGAATGGATTTAAATAAGGCGCACTAACAGTGTAACAATTTTTCCATCAATTAAACAGCCAACTGCAGTTTATAGTAAGTGTGGCCTATCAAAAGAAAAAGGATATATTAGTTTTACTATTAGTGCGGATATCTTAAACACATTCCTAATGTCCGGCATGTTTTCACTATCCAAAAAATATTTTATTTCAATAATAGCCACTATTAGTTTATACACAATGCACAAGCGTCTCATGCTTTACCTAGTGAGGGCTGCAGCTCTTTCAATGTGGGTTCATCCGAACTTAGTATATGTTATACGAAATATAGATATATAATGTCTAAGTGAAGGGTCCTCTAGAAACAACGTGTCTACCTCTACAAGGTAGGGACAAGATTTGTGTATATTCTACCCTTCCCAGAACCAACTTGTGGGATATCATTGGGTATATTATTGTTGTTATACTGTTTAAATCATGGATCCTCTCTGGCTTTACCCATAGAATGGTAGAAGGGCAACATTTGCAGACAAAAAAGAAGCTTCCATTTTTCTCGAATCGTATGAAGGACCAATAGGAAAAAAGTACTGTCAGATGAAAGGAAATATGCATTTCTCTTCAATACCAAAATATGAAGGGTCCCAAAAGAAACAGGTGAAATTATGTAATTTTCAGTCTACTAAGGCAACAACAACAACATCATCATACCCAGTGAAATCCCACAAAATGGGGAGTCAGTACTCGGACAACACTTCTTAATTTTCTGGTTTACGTATTTTACATATTTATTGTTTTTTAAATCAAAAAACATTTTTATAAATGTATTAAAAAAAGTATACTCAAAGAGTTTTGACATCAATGTCATATCAAATGGTAATTGTAAGCATTTAAATTCAATTGGATTCAAATTCATAAAATATGGACTATATCTTAAATCCAAAGATATATTACTTAAAATAATATTGTTGGCTAATATAATTTGATAAATTGTTCAAACTCAATAAATATGAATTTAATTAAAGGTTCAGTTTCATTGGACTAGTCCGCTTATTTGGGATACAAATTATGAGCGACTTTGTTAGGCAGATGCCATCATATTCTAGAGGTCAAACTTGTCACATGTCAAATGACGTGGCATGCAAAGTTAAATGAACAAGCCAATAAAATCATGCAAAAACGATGTGACATGCTTAGTGAAATCAAAGGCCAATGAAAATATGTTATAGGTATAAGTGACATGATCTGACCAATCAAATGTGGTGTTTTCATTGCTTCAATATGATTGGTTGGTGATTCAAGTCAACCAATCAAAGAAAACAAGTCTATCATCATCACAACTCTTCCCCACAACTCTTTTTTAAGGTATGGTAAAATTTATTAATACAGTACCAAGGTTGTACAGATATTACAGCAAAGAGAAGAACTCAGCCCAACCAACCATTGCATACTTCTCCCAAACAAATCTTGGAAATCAAGATACTGATCTATATCCTCTTACAAGTCCTCCTTATGCCAAATAGTAAAGATTATGAATATAGGTTTTTCCACTGAAATGTGACTCTTCTTGCCTTTAAAGCATATACAAAGTTTTCCAAATTTGTTGCAACCACTGTCTTTCATAACACAAATAGGAATCCTCATAATTCAAAAAGGGACAAGAATTCAAAACAATAAAAAAGAGAAAGGTCGTGGATCAAAGGTTATAAATTTCTCTACAAGCATTCAAGAATTCCTCTACAAGTTTCAAAGGCTCAACAATCAAAAATGAAGGCAAATCAAATACAAGACGATCAACATCAAAGTTACTTGTTCTTCAGATAATTATTATGCATGGCGCTCATCAACACACTCGTGATGACTAAATCAAATCCATATTCAAGTTCAAGGTTATGATTCAAAATCAACCTTGAATTCACATACAAGTGAAGTCAAAGATCAAACCTCAAAGGCAACAACAACAACAACATACCCAGTGGAATCCCATAAGTGGGGTCTGGGGAGGGTAGAAAGTATGCAGACCTTACCATTACCTCACAAGGTAGAGAGGCTGTTTCAAAAGCCCTCAAATCTCATAGCTTCAAATCACAGATGAATTAAAAAGTGATGGAACTCATCAGAAGCCTTTCACACATCACCATAAACATCAGCGGCAAGTGCAAGTGTGCTTTTTGGGTGCAATGTTGAGGGACAAAAGGAAAGGGAGAAAGAATGGTGGATGCCGCTGATATTCAGGTGATGCAGAAAGGCACTTGATGAATCAACAACCATCACAGCCGCTCAATAATTAGAGATTTTCCATCAAATCTCAAAGGCCATAAACTTATTTCAAAAAAGAGAAATTATATAGATTGTAAACGGTCATACAACAAATTCAACAACAATTTGGGGTAGGGTGTACACAAACCTTACCTCATGGAGGTAGAGAGGTCTTTAGACTTGCTATCCACGAACTTGTACAGAAATATCTTAATGAAAAGAACATAGGAGTTTGGCGCTACATATTCGACCAAATAGGATCGTCCGGTTCCTATAGAACCTATTACTAAAATACCCCTAGAGGGGGATAAGGCTAAGTGGAGCGAAAAGTATTTTCCATGAGATGGAAAATGAAAACTATTTTCCCCACACAGTTTGTGAATAATTGATTGTCCGTAATCTGCCTTTCTGCTAAATAGGATGGATTGAACTCATAAATTATTAGATGCTTTCTATGAATGTCAACGAAGTATCATAAGTAAATAGCTCACAGTTGGTTCAATCATTCCATAACCAGAGTCATTTGATAAATGATCACTATGGATCAGACTCAATAGAATTTGATCAATCCTACCCTTAACTCAGGATAAAATAGGAGGGAGAGAAAAGGGGTTTTACCCGCTCCAAGAAACAGCCATTCTTTTCCATGTGCGGTGTTGACCCAAACTGAAGAGATCATTCAACTGCACGCATGAAAATTTTGCAAAAAAACAAACATATAGCTACTGAGAAATTGACAAATTTAATAGTGAATGGAGGAGAGGTGGTGCGCACATTATCATAAACAGGGGCAATGCGATTAAACAGCGCTTGCCGGTCGGAGTAACATCGAATTATCAACTTGCGTGTCGGCCGGAAACTGGGTCCGGGAAGTGAAGAAAGACCAAGGGGAAGGGAAGCCATTGTTGCTTGGTTAGCTGCAGCTCTTCCCTTTTTTTTTTCTTCAGCTCCTCTTTTTTGTCTTTAAAAGATAATGCAGGTTTGGTCTCTGTATACATAGCGTAAACGTTCTCAATTTGAATCTAACAAAATAAAAAATGACAATTACTCTGAGTCAATGAAAATCAGTTAATGGTCCCTGTCAATAAAATGACTATTTATTTAGTTAAATTTTATGTCATGTTTTTGTTAATTAATGGATGCTACTTATTAATTTTTTAATTTTAAAATAACTAATATGAATTATTATTGGGTAGTAAAAACATATGTGTATATAATTATACAATATTAATTTTATATAAATATTTGATGCTAATTAAATTTTACCTTAATCTATATACAATAATAATATGTTCTTGAAAGACATCGATACTATTCTATAAGCTTTTTTTTTAGTATAATAAAGATTAATAATATATGCAGTGTGTGTTGAATTGATATTTATTCTAATTAATTAAATATTGAATCCATATAATTTGCAAAGTATATTTCAATCACTTTAGCACTCTCCTCTCTAGTTCAATCCTGTAAAATAAAATGATTCTCATTTTATCAAATATAATTTTTACAAAAAATGCATAAAAAATGAATTTTAGTGACCAATTTTTAAAAATTATAATTATATTAATATATAACACATAACAATAAATTATTTTCAGTGCAAAAAAGAAAATTGAGAGATGAAAAGAATGGATCATCTTTTATCTCTTTGATTTACTATAAGTTTTTTATGAATATTTTACTATCCTTTTTCGTTTTGAATAAAATTTAAAATTTTTTGATGTGATTGTTACTCGATCTTTTAGTATTTTTTTTATACAAAACAATAAATTTTAGAGTGAAATTTTTATTTAGTTTTAAACTTTCATCAATTTATTGGGAATCCCTTTACTATTTAAATCTATTATCAATAATATGTCTAAGTAATTTTATTTTGTTTATATCATTACGTAAAGAAATTTAGAGTCTACATAGCTTTCATATTTTACTTTCATCATTTATTTCTATAATTTTTCTTACTAAAACTTCAATTATGCAAGTAAGACATGTTTATGTCTTCCTATTCTTTTTAATAATATATAAATTACACACAAATACTTTATCTATTCCATATTAATTGAATTTTTGAGACTTTTTTTAATTGTTCAAAATAATTGAATTATTCAATGTTCAAGATGAATCTTTGAAATGTTTTCCTTACATGCCTTTTCATTTATTGAAGTTTATATTTTATAGGAGATAAATTACACTATTATGTGACTTTATATGATTTCACAAAGGACAATAATATAAATTATGTCCTTAAATATTATTCTTAATACATGTGAATTGCCCTATAAATTAAGTTAATTAAGATTCACAATCCTTCTAATATCGTAGAGATCTACACTCTTATGATGTCCTATCAGCTCATAATAGGTTCTTAATGTTGGTTAAAAGCATATGAAAATAAATATCTACTTGGGAACTTTGACCAACAACCTATCTGCTAAAATCATCTAAAACTTAGAGTTAATCAAATTAACCATATTTTTTTGAACTTGGAGCAAGTTTTCACTACTTCGAGCAATTCCAATAAAAGATGATTAAAAACAAAATCATTTAATTCACAATTATAAGTTTAATATGTACCACTAATTCTTATCAATAGTGTGGTATCTCTTCCATTTAGTTATGTTTGTCAATGGATTTATTTTTTCTCATAATATCCTATAAAATTACTCACTTTAGGCAATTTAAGGAAAAGAAACAAATGTAATTCATAATTACATTCAAACAACTAACAAAGATCATAAGAAACACATAAAAAAGATTCAAAGGTAACAACTTCACATATATAAAAATATGCAATAAATCCAACGCACCTAGTGATCATCAATCTTAACAACAATTAAGACAAAGTTGTTATGAACTTCTCGTTTCCTTTACTCCTACTCCTACATTTTTCTTCATCTTAGAAACTTTGGATCAATCACATCCTTAACTTCTGTCTCAAACCACCCTTCATTGAATAATTTAACACAAATATCACTCATATGAAAAGCCTTATGTTAAATCATACTAATCTCTGTATCTTCATCTGCAAAATGTTAATAATTTGAACTTAAATCCTACGAAATGACATATTAGCATAGTGTCACAATCCAAGCCTAGGGTCTAGACATGATCGGCGAATGGGGAACACCAAGGAACCCTGAACAAGCCTCATAGCATATCATTATACATCCTTGGTCGCGGAAGCAATATAAAACATCATAAGAAACATGAACAAGGGGAAATGGGACTAAGGGAGAAAGAGAGAGTGTAATACTTAAACAACATAGATAGGTCAAAGCTCAAACGTAATACATAACTTCTCTACAAACACCTCTACATACATAGATAGAGTGGGGGCCAAGACAAAGTAACTGGGTTCACCCTCACAGTCAAACAGAACATAAGATAGTGTCTCAATACATAGATAAGAGGAAAACATAAACCAAAGTCTCCGAAATGGAGGACTCACCAACAAGCTTGGAATAGCACCGTCTAACCACGTGGAGGAGGAGAATGATCAACTTGGGCACTGGTACCAATATGGTGATAT
This sequence comes from Solanum virginianum, assembly GCA_000787875.1. Classification (NCBI taxonomy): domain Eukaryota; kingdom Viridiplantae; phylum Streptophyta; class Magnoliopsida; order Solanales; family Solanaceae; genus Solanum; species Solanum virginianum. The sequence goes on from DF368735.1 coordinate 15,611, forward strand.
CATGTAGACAAGAGTATGCATTAGTATGTTTGAATGTACTAAGTATGTGGGATGCAATGCAACAAGAGATAAGCTTCATGATCGACATTCATAACAATAGGCAATATGCATAATATAGCAAGATGACATGTATAATCAATGCATAAGTAAAAATATGCTTAAGTAACTCATGCTCATATAAGATATCATATGTGAAGAAGAGACCAAACTATATTTCCAAGGAATGAACCCCATGAGGTTAGTGATGATGTCGCCCTATCACTTAGGTGGATGAGTATGAACACCCATATCGATTGGTGATTATGTTGCCCTATCACCTAGGTGGATGAGTAAATTTAGAGTCTACATAGCTTTC
>DF368733.1:0-15688 GCA_000787875.1 Solanum virginianum
TGACCCTAGTCCACCATTATCTCCTGACGCCACTAAACTACAAAGTTGATAATCCCTACAAACAAGTACAGATCACAATAACGAGTAACAGTACTATACATTTGTAATTTTATAAACAAGGAATACTAAACAATACCAGCAAAGTCCCCACAAACAGTACTATGCAACAATATTAAACAGGACTCCAACAAAATACAGCAATATGCAACAATATAGTAAATTTATGTAGGCCCGCAAAATATGATAAAATGATAACTATCAAAGTAACCCAATAGTATAAACAGTAAATGTAAAGGCACCCAAATCAATTACACCCCAACAAGTAATATACTAACAAATAGTACACAAAATAAAATAAAGTACCCAATATGCGAGAAGGAAAAATCAGAATAATCACAAAATGCTAAGCAAAAATAGGAAATAAAAATGGGCTGTAAAAAATGGATCACCAAGAATATCACTGTTTATAAACAATTTTACCTCAAAATAAAATTTCTATAAGCAATACATAGAGAAGCACACAGATTAAAGCTTTAGGTTATCTTTTCTAAATATGAAACAAATAGTAAAGATTATTATATATGTAACTATTAAGAACAATTGTATGGATTATTATTATATTATATAAACAAATTGGGTCTAGGAGAAAGTTTATGTGAACAATCTAGAGATAACCAGTGACCAGAAAATTCACAAACTATTAGAAATGGCAGAACTGAGACAAGCGGAAACAAGCAATGGCAGAAATTTGAACAAAAAATATATATGAACGGGAAAATGGAAGATATCACCTGAATAGTGTTGTCTCTTAAAAGATTCCGATTGAAGTTGGGATTAGGCGTCGTCGGAAAATACATAAATCATCGGAAAACTCTGTAGGTTGTGGAAACTATTTTAATAATATTAAATATAATAAAATTAATTGAAAAAGACTTTCTTATTATAGTGAAATCCTTATACAAATAATCCCTTCTCAATTAAAATAACCCTCAAAAAGTAAAAACTTTCAAATAATAATTACTAAAAAAAAATTTTAAAAGGAAAAAAAAGTATTAATGAAAAATTTAAAATAATAATTAAAAATCTTTACATAGGCAAAAAGACTACTAAAAAGCATAGTACCTAAAGTAAATGCAAAATGGCAAAAGCATATTTTTAATTAAAATGTTGCCTATATAAATATCTTTTTCTTTTAGTGTGCTCTGAATTCTCTAAGTTTACATGGATTTTTAGAGATAAATAATTTTCTTTCAGGTGATTTTTAAATTTTCTTGTTTTATTTAGTAATTGTTGACATCCAATTTTTACCCTCCACGATATAAATTAATCATCGAGCTTTTAATTTTAACAATTTGAAATAATTAGCTTTCGAAAATGCAAAAAATATTTTTCTCAAATAAATTTATTTTTTTATTTTTAGGAGTTATTATTCTTAATTATTTCAGGTTGATAATATTAAAAGCTCTTTAATTAACTTGTATAATTCATCGTGCAGTTAAATTAGTCAACCGAATTTAATAAAATTGCAACCGAATTGGCCAAAATTCTGGCCCAAATCAAGTCAACCCAGCCCAATTTTAATCCCAAACTCGGCCTAATTTCCCTTCTATTTTCAGCCAACTTATACATATAATATACATATATACGCGCGTGGAGGCCACGCGCCCCCAATTCCCCCTTTTTTTTGCCTTTTCCCTTAAACGTGCACACACTCTCCGCTTTCCCTTCTCCTTCAGCGCCAAACCAACGAGAAATCCAGCTAGCACAAACCTAAGAATCCAAATCCCTCAACGGTTTCGTCCCCCAATTTGTACCCTACGTAGCTCATCCTTATTGCTCTTAGTACGAAGCCGTTGGAGAGCATTTCCAAGTGTCTCAATTGTATGCTTGCCCTCACAGATTGACGGTCAAATCCTTAAATCTATTGACGATTCGAGTTATCCTTATTCTCCTTGAAGAATTTGAATTGAAAGAACCCCAAAATTCGTTTCCAATTTCTCAAATTTGCCCTCGGATTCCCCTCCCCCCTACGAACCCTAATCGTCTCCTATAAAATTCTCTCTTCTTCTTTTCAGGGGCGGCCGGTGGATAATCGAAAAACCCTAGAAGCCTCAAATCAATTTTGATAGTCGTTTCTTGATCTCAAATCGTTTCTGTTTCTATTTTTGAAAAAAATAAGTTTTTTCAGAAAGGGATTTAGTTTTTAAGGTTCCTGAGCTTAAGGATTTTCATTCCCGGAGCTTGAAGGTCCTCAGACAAAGCTCCATCTGGTGTGGAAGGTTAACTCAAGCTGGAGTTCCTAGTTTGTTGCTCCAAGAGAGGTAACACCCTCATCTCACTCTTCTTCATCTCGTTCAAGTCTTATACGCTGTAGTCGAATGTGAATCATGTAGCTATATCGAAGTTGTCATGTTTGCATTTGTTTGCTTTGGCTGAGCTCGCTATATTGTGACGAGTCGATGTATGTGTGTTGTCGTTTGGTCGTTAAGAAGTTTCTGGGTTTATATTGTGATGTTATTTCGAATTGGTTGCAGATTTCGTGTTTCAATGAATGTTGTGTTCTAGACGGCTTTAAGCTTTCCCTAGTTAAACTGCTGTGGTGCTTTACTGTTAATCGATTAATGCGTTTTTCAGGTCATAGAATCACATTCAGTGCTTCATTCATATTTTCCATTCGAGTCATGTTCTGTCTGGTCGATTTCAGATTTTCCCCACTAAGTGATGTTCCAAAGTCTTATTTGCTGCCTTCTTTTAAGTTTTAAATGTGAAGTTTTGGTACATTTGAGTATTTTCCAGTAAAAATGGTCTCAAGTCCATGAGTAGGTGTTGTCTTATTCTTTTGTTTCGGTTTCAGATTTCAGCTTTGATGTATAACTGGCCTTTTAAGTTATTCTGAGATGATGTTATTATTTATCGTTAAGATGATTTTCAGAGTCATAGGGTCACACTCATTGTTTCCTTTGTGCATTCTATTCGACTCTTGCTATTTTTGTTATTTTGTTTGAATTTTTCCAGATAATAATGCTTTAAAATGGCCTGGTCTTCACCATTTGAGGGCTTTAAAGGTTAAATCTTTGACATGAGTGTGAATGTTTGTTGAAAATGGCCTCAAAGTTATGAGTAATTGCTTTCAAAATTCACTTCTGTACCTATCCTTGTATTAGACACTTTTGTGGATGGTTCGCTTTCAAGCTTAAGATTTCGAAATACATGTCTATCCTAAGTTCATGACTGTTAAATGTATGATTTCAATGTTCTTGCTAACTATCTTGCTTCACCTTCGCGCCTTTATGTGGTTTGTTATCATCTTATCGAGTTCGGATGAAAAGTATGCATTTGGGTTACTATGTAGTGATTAAGATGATGTGATACTGTTCTGATGGTTTTAAAAGGGTTAAATTCCAGGTTACTGGCAATTCCAGCCCTATTTTGGTTCTGATCTCATGTGAATTGAGTCCATCTTGTCTAGCTCATGCGATTTAGCTTTTTATAAGTTATTATGAACATGTTTTCTGCTCGTCTAGTGTCAAAACTAGTGTTAATGGCTTTGTGTTGTCATCGTGCTTGCTGGTTCGTTTGTTTCATCCTGTTTCTTTTCACTTTACTGTTGATTTATTGTTTGCTTGTTAGACTTAGAGGTGTTTTGTGAACCGTGATATCAAACAAAACATCCTCAGTCCTTTTCCTGCTGGATTTTCTTCTTATCCAGACTCCCACGTCTTGAGTTTTTCTCAACGGGTGGAGTTTCTTTGAGCTTTGATTTAGTAACATAAGTAAGATAAAGATATTCTCTTGATTTAAAATCATTTTCTTTCCTTGATTTACTAAGCTCACTGTTAAGATTTTTTGTGTTCTTATATGTTCTTTTCATGACTGTCTTCCCCTTTAGCGTCCTGGTTTATATGATTTCCTGAATATGTTTAGTTTCAACCTCTTCTTATTCTCACTATGTTTAGTTTTCATTTTTTGAAAAATGGTCACCGGAGGTTTTGGATTTACTTAAATTTAAGCATGTTCCTCTTGTTTGGGCCTAAGTTTAGTTACTGGAAAGTACCATATTTTGCTTAAGTTGCTTCATTGTTTCGACTGATTTTGAAGCTCTGTTTCTTTATTTACTTTGGGTATTGTCACTCCATTGCTTAATTTGCAAGGCCATTACATATTCGTTAATAATAGATAGAATTGATCTTTTTTAGATATTAATCCTTGTTTCTTTCTTCTTTGCATGAACTACAATTTTGGGTCCTTTTGAACCCCCATCTTGCATTTTCTTGGGCCATGGAGGCCCAAACTTCCCCTCTTCGAGTCAGACCATCCTCTTTTGGCTTTGGAGAACAGTCTACAGGGTTAAAGGAAGCTGGAATACAGGTTTCGGGGGGCATAAAATCAACATATATACCCTGATATATACTAATATACATCTGATATACACTAAGTGTATATCCTTCATCTCGTTCAAGTCTTATACGCTGTAGTCGAATGTGAATCATGTAGCTATATCGAAATCACAGAAAATGGGGGCCACAAGCCCATTAGCAGGAGCAGCAGCAGATGGGCAACAGGGGTGAGCAGACCCAGTTCATTTTATAAATTGGGCAGAGTTGAATCTGGGCCTGCCAAACCCAATTTCCATTCCCTCTATTTTTCCTTGTTTTATTATTTTATTTATAATATTAGATATTATTTGATACTAACTCTAATATTATTTGTATTATTATTTTTTAATCTAATTGTTTCCCCAACATTGCCTCCATTTATGTTAATTTTCGTTATCAATGATTTTCTTAAGGGTTGAATTTATTCGTACAATTTATTTTTGGTTTGAAGTGTTCGTTGATTTTAAACTTAGTTAATTTTTTCAAAATTAGTCTATTCTTTCAAAACTAATACATTCTTTCAAATTTAATCAATTCTTTCAAATTTAGTCAACATTCTTTCAAATTTAGTTAATTCTTTCAAATTTAGTCAAGTCTTTCAAATTTAGTCAAGTCGTTCAAATTTATTCAATATTCTTTCAAATTTAGTCAACATTCTTTCAAATTTAGTTAATTCTTTCAAATTTAGTCAAGTCTTTCAAATTTAGTCAAGTCGTTCAAATTTAGTCAACATTCTTTCAAATTTAGTCAACATTCTTTCAAATGTAGTCAATACATTTTTCAAATTTAGTTAATTCTTTTACATTTGGTCACATTCTTTCAAATTTAGCCAATTCTTTTAAACTAGGAAGGAAAAAAAGAAAAAAAATGGGGAAGGGATAAGGAGGACACATATATATAGATATAGATTATATAGAGAGGGAATATATTAAGATCAAAAGAGCACAAGTAGGGAGGATTCACAAAGGATTGTGATATATCTAGCGTCGACAGTTTCACACTAGTTCAAAGTCTCCAGAACTTGGAAGTAATGAAACTTACTACGCGATGTCTGCTGAGAATCCACCCAGGCTCCCAATTCCATTGACACGTTTAAGTCAACTTTTTCAAACTCAATCAAATCTTTTAAAAGTTAATCAATTTCCTAATCGTCGGTCAACCGCACGTTAGCGACCATTTTGAGTGATTAAATTATTTCTCAAAGTGAAAATTGAAACTGAACCCTTCCTTTGGTATTTTTAAAAAGTTTTTTCTATTAGGTCTTTTTAAATGTTTATTAGTTTCCTAATTATCATTAAAATTAGGTGGCAACTCTTTCAATTTTCGAGAATTTGGTTTATACTTAAATTAATTAAGTATTAAATCAAATTTTTGAAAAGTCAAAAGTCATTTTTTTTAATTAATAGAAATTGCGCCTCTGCTTTTTTGAATTAACAGTAATAATATCGGTCACAAGATATGATGGACATATAAACACTTAAAAATATTCTCTTTAATCTTATTTCACACTAAAAATGTAGTCGTGCTCATCTTTTAACAACAAAAAACTAGATAGTGTGCATAAAAAGTATCTCCTTATCAAAAAAATTATATTATCAGTATTTAATTAGTTATGTATGTTCTACTCTTAAACAAAGGCCAAACTAACGTAAATGCCTTGAAAACTCTAAAATCCTCCGATTTATGAAATAACAGGCTTTCTTAATTGACAAGATTATCACTTAATTACAGTCTCTTAACAAAATCAGTTAGCCCATTGGTAACATTATCTATTTTATGGAAAATCTGTTTATGCAATCAACTTATATAATTCCATTTCATATTCTATATTTAGTGTTAATTAATTTCTACACTACATGTCTTTAATTAAGTAATATCCTTGCGTCCATTTTTTCCCCTTTACCAAAATTAATATTTCTTAATGCGTTCACTCCTCCTCCTCTTTTTTTTGCCTAGCTATAAAATGGCACTGATTATCAACTTTACTTATTCATTATTCACTCTTCTAAAACCTATTATTCTCCTTAAATCCTAGCCAATTAGGAAATGAATTCTAAAGTTTTTTTTCTTTTATCCATTTTATCCTTTTTGGCTTTCTCTTATTGGAATCATTAAGTAGTTAAGAATGGTTGTTAGAGTTAGTTAGGACATTGGTTAATATTCAATTAACTAGTTAGTTGGTTATTGTTAAGTATAGGTAGTTATCACATGTATGCTAGTTCATTATAATGTGGTAGACTTTTCCTTTTATATAGATACACTACTGTACGTACACAGAGGAATGAATATACAGAAAATTCCCTCTTCTTCTTCTTCTCCAAGCCATTAGCTTTCTTCTCCAATTCACCATTAATTCCTGCAATTCATTACCTCTTCATGGTATTAGAGCCTCAAATTGAGGTTTAATTCGTTCGATTCATTCCAATTCTCGCTGAAGCAATGACAGATCCTAGACCAAATCCCACTGTTGAATCCACGACTTCAGCTGAGACTCTCGATCAGATTGAGAGGAAAAGAAATCATCCTGTTTACCTACACAACTCAGATACTCCTGGTTGTATCCTTATCACTGTTCAACTCACCGGAACAGAGAACTACTCACTGTGGAGTAGGTCTATGCTAATCAACCTTAGAACCAAGAGCAAGCTAGGGTTTGTATTCGGAACATGCAGGAGAGCTGATTACCAAGGTGAAATGGAGGAGCAATGGGAGAAATGCAATGCCTTTGTGCTTGCATAGATCATGAACACTGTGTCAAAGGAGCTCCTCAGTAGCATAGTCTGACCTGAAGGAGAGATTTGACAAGGTTGATGGTTCTAGAGGATATCAGTTACACAGGGAGATTTGCACACTCAACTAAGGTAATTTGTCTGTTTTAGCTTACTTCTCGAGGTTGAGACTACTTTGGGATGAGTTTGATACGTTGGTTCCCCCACCTACATGTTATTATGATAAATCTAGAACATATATTGATCATTTGGCATGTTTGAGGTTATTTGCTTTTCTAATGGGGTCGAATGAAGTATATGCACATGCTCGTAGCCAAATTCTCATGATGAGTCCTCTGCCAAGTGTGAGCAAGGCCTACGCAATGATTATGGCTGATGAGAGCCAAATGCTAACTGTTGGTTCTCACATGGGAACCAGCATGCCAGAACAAATTGCCTTGTATGCAGGGAAAGACAATGTTTCTAAGAGGTTCCAGTCCAGGAAATTTTGTGACCACTGCAAAATCCCAGGTCATACAAGAGAAGAGTGCTATAAGTTGAATGGATACCCTCCTGATTGGAAGTTTAAGAAGAAGTCAGGAGTGATGCAGAACAACAGAAACCAGGATGTTGTGAACCATGTCACAGCTGCCAAGCCTGAGGTGGAGTTTATTGATGATTTTGCTCCTGCTGCCATGGTGAAAGGCAAGAGCAATAAATCAGGTCTCACTGTATCTGCACAACCATTCTTCACTCCAAGCCAATACAGTAGAATTCTTCATATGCTGGAGAGAGATGAGGCAGGTGCAAGCTCAAGCAAAGCACTAGATAACTTGGCTAATATGGCAGGTATGATCACCATATCCAATGCTTTGTCTGTGAATAATAGTAACACACAGGTCAGAATTGGAAACAGGAATAGAGATTAGATAGTTGACTCAGGTGCTACATGTCACATGACATATAATGTGAATAAGCTCAGCCATGCATACAGTTGTATAGATAAAAGAAAGCATTTACCAAATGGTGAGGCTGCACAAGTCTCACACATTGGTTGTTACATCACAATTGATGGGAGGATGTTAAATGATGTATTGGTGGTGCCTGTATTCAAGCATAATTTGCTTTCAGTATCTAAGTTAACAAGACAATTAAATTATTCAATTAACTTCTTTCTTGAGTTCTTTGTGCTTCAGGACCTCTCCAATGGAAAGGTGAAGGGGATTGGTAAGGAAGTTGATGGGCTATACTACCTTTTTGCTGGACTGCAAAGTGAGGAGAGCATAGGGAGTCAGACAGTGTTGATGACTCAAGGATCTAAAGCAAATTGTGATGCAAATAAGCTACTATGGCACAACAGGCTAGGCCATCCCTCTACAAAGGTGTTACAACACCTATTCATAGGTGAAAACTTCAATAGTGATAATGAGTTTGATGATTGTAATAAGTGTTCTATCTGTCCACTGTCCAAACAGACTAGATTGCCATTTCAGTTGAGTGTTTCTAGAGCATTATGTGTTTTTAACTTGATCCATTTGGATGTATGGGGACCTTACAAAGTTGCTACACACAATGGCTTCAAGTTTTTCTTAACAATTATTGATGATTATTCCAGAATGTGCTAGCTGTTTTTGCTAAGATTGAAGAGTGATGTTTTTCAGTGTTAAAGTCTTTCATGGCATTAGTAAAGACTCAATTCAACAGACACATAAAAAAGGTAAGGACTAATAATGGTAGTGAATTCTTTAACAATGAATGTTGTAGTTTGTTGAGATCTCTGTGTATAGTTCATGAAAGTAGTTATCCATACACTCCACAACAAAATGGAGTGGTTGAAAGAAAACACAGGCACATACTTGAATGGCCAGGGCAGTCAGGTTTCAGGAAAATATTCCTATTAAATTTTGGGGTGAGTGTGTATTATTAGCTGTGTACCTGATAAATAGGCTTCCTACACCAGTTCTGAAGGGAAAATCTCCCTATGAACTATTTCATGGACATAAAGCCAATATCAGTCATTTGAGAACCATAGGATATTTGTGCTATGCAACTAAGGTGATTAAGTAGGACAAATTCTCTCCTAGAGCTGACATATGTGTTTTAATGGGCTATTCTTCAACTCAGAAGGGGTACTTGCTCTATAGCTTATCTCAAAAGAGGCTCATTGTCAGTAGGAATGTGGAGTTCAAAGAAAGCATCTTTCCTTTCAAACAGGTAATCAGCCAACACAAACCATTATTACCTGCTGAACCTGTTCTAATATCAGATGATCTCCTTACATGTGATGAAGATAGAGACTTGCCTGTCCCTGTACCTATTTGTACAAATGATGTTATACTCCTAGAAGATGAGTCTATGATCATAAGTAATGATGCACCAGAACCAGAAGCTGATCTCAATGCAGGACTTGATGCAGATGCCAGAACTGAATTGTTGTCTATGAGGAGTGAAGAGGCTCCAGTTAGAAAGTCCACTAGAACTTCTCATCCTCCTATTTAGATGAAAGACTATGTGACTCAGACTTCTAACTTCCACTCTCAAAGCAACTATGTGTCATATGATAATGTATCCCCCAAATACAAGGCCTACCTCTCTAGGTTCTCTACTGAAACTGAGCCAAGGACCTTTGAGAAAGCAGTCAAAGACAAGAGATGGCAACAAGCTATGCAGCAAGAAGTGGAGGCATTGGAAGAAAATGGCACCTAGAAGATAGTAAAACTACTTGAAGGGAAGAATATTATTGGTTATAAATAGGTCTACAAAATTAAATATAAGGCTGATGGTCAGATAGACAAGTTCAAGGCCTAATTAGTAGCCAAGGGATACAACCAAACTGAAGGGATAGACTACCAAGAGACATTTTCTCCAGCTGTGAATATGAAAACAGTTAGATCAATCATAGCACTAGCTGCTACTCAGCATTGGAGCATCTTCCAAATGGATGTCTTCAATGCATTTCTACAAGGGGACTTACTTCATGGAGTTGCCCAAGGGATTTTACAGTGGTGAGAAAAGCCAGAATCATGTCTGTAGGTTGGTGAAATCCTTGTAAACTTGCTTGAGAAAGTGTACATGGAGCTGCCCAAGGGATTTTATAGTGGTGAGAAGAGCCAGAATCTTATATGTAAGTTGATAAAATCTTTGTATGGACTTAAACAGGCTTCAGGACAGTGGAATGTCAAGCTGACTGAGGCACTGCTAAGTTCAGGATATTCACAAAGTCATTTAGACTATTCTTTGTTCACAAAGAAGAGGGGTAATGGACTAGTGATAGTCTTAGTGTATGTTGAAGATCTATTGATTATAGGTAATGATACAGCATTAATTGAGGAAACTAAACATACTTTGCACAGCCACTTCAAGATCAAGGACTTGGGAGAACTGAAATACTTCTTGGGGATTGAATTTATGAGGTCCAAGGAAGGCATTGTGATGAACCAAAAGAAATATGCACTTGAATTGATAGTTGAGGCAGGCCTAGGGAATGCTAAACCTAACATGACACCTCTTGAGTGTAATCAGAAGCTGACCAGTATGGAGTTTGATGCAAACACACCTTATGATGACATTCTAAGGTACCAAAAACTGGTTGGGAAGCTATTGTATCTCACAATTACACGGCCAGTCATAGCCTTTGCAGTCCAGTCACTGAGTCATTTATGCAAAGGTCTAAGATATCACACTGGCAAGCTGCATTGAGGGTAATCAAGTATGTCAAGCTGGAGCCTGGTAAGGGATTGCTTATGAGCTCTACTCAAAGACTTCAACTACATGGATACTATGATGATGACTGGGTTGCATGCCCAAGCACAAGAAGATCAGTCACTGGTTTTGTCCTAAAGTTTGGAGACTCACTGGTGTCCTGGAAATCAAAGAAACAACCCACAGTGTCCAGAAGCTCTGCAGAAGCTGAGTATAGAAGCCTGGCTACTCTCACAGCTGAAGTGGTATGGGTTGCTAATATTTTCAAGGAGTTAGGAGTGCATCTGATAGAGCCAGCATTGATCCATTATGATAGCAAATCTGCCTTACAAATTGCTGCTAATCCAGTGTTTCATGAGAGAACTAAATATATTGAAATAGATTGTCACTTCATCCTAGAGAAGATCCAAAAAGGACTTATCAAGACCATCTATGTTAATAGCAAAGATCAAGAGGCAGACTTGCTCACCAAAGCTCTTGGGAGGACACAACATGAGTTCTTAACAAGCAAGCTTGGATTATTGAATCTCTTCAATACATCCAGCTTGAGGGGGAGTATTGGAATCATTAAGTAGTTAAGAATGGTTGTTAGAATTAGTTAGGACATTGGTTAATATTCAATTAATTAGTTAGTTGGTTATTGTTAAGTATAGGTAGTTATCACATGTATGCTAGTCCATTATAATGTGTAAACTTTTCCTTTTATATAGATACACTACTGTACATACATAGAGGAATGAATATACAGAAAATTCCCTCTTCTTCTTCTCCAAGCCATTAGCTTTCTTCTCCAATTCACCATTAATTCCTGCAATTCATTACTTCTTCATCTCTCAACTTGCTTTAGTTTCATGTAGAAAGGCCAAAACCAACCATAATTTAGATGGATTCACTCTTGATCTTATTCATCGTGATTCTCCTCTTTCCCCCTATTATAACCCTTTAACCACCCCTTCTCAATGTCTCCGAGATGCATGTCAGCGATCTTTCTTCCGGACATCTTTCTTCATGAATCATGCTATTCAATCAAACATCATTCCAGATGAAGGAGATTATTTAATGAGAATTGCCATCGGTACCCCCCAAGGGAAACCTTTGCAATTGCTGACACTGGGAGTGACTTGACATGGGTACAATGCAAGCCATGTACTCATTGTTATAAACAAATATTACCCCTTTTCGATGCTCGAAAAAGCATAACGTATAAAATAATTGGTTGTCATAGTAAGGAATGTGAGCTAGTGAGACGTGAACATTGTGTTAGAAAAAGTGTTTGTGAATATCAGGTGAAATATGGTGATGGTTCTTACAGTGTTGGTGATCTTGCTTATGAGACATTCACATTTGCATCAATAACATCCAAAACCAAAAATATTTCAATTCCACATGTTATTTTTGGTTGTGGACATTATAATGATGGCATTTTTAGCAATCGGACTGCTGGGATTGTTGGATTAGGAGGTTCAAAAATCTCTATTATTAAACAACTTGATAAACAAATTCAAGGGAAATTCTCTTATTGTTTAGTCCAAAATGATGATTTATTGCCATCTTATCGTCCACCCTATACTTCAAGTAAAATTAATTTTGGTCCTAAGTCAGTTGTAAAGGGGCCTAACGTTCTTACAACTCCCAAAGTTATGATTTCTGTTTATATAATATTTAGGAGCCGTGAAGAATTTTTTAAATTTTTTTTGAGACAAAAATAAATGAAAAAAATTAATTTTTTTTTCACATCTCATCGATACGATAGATTGATTTGCCTTTTAAGATCATCATTAGACAATGTGCATAATCACCAATGCTTTAAAATGCACATACATTTTGTGAGCAAGTAATAAACAATCTTGATCATGACCCACTGAAAGAAGAAGCATTGAACATTCTCTTCTGCCAAGAACAAAAGCAGTGTAAGTGAAATTTTGTCGCAAGTAAAAAATTTATGTTGATAATATACCTTGAGATATAATATAAATTGAAGATTTTTTTCGATAAAAATCAATTATTAACTTTAAGAATTTTAAATTATTTTTATTAAAATCTTCTGTGGCTTGAATTTAGAAATTATTCTCATGATTTGATTTTCCAAATAAGTCATTAGTACACCTTTTAATTTCTTAATTAGGAGTTAGGACTGCAGTGTGAATATTTTTTCTGTTAAAACCTTTCTTTTTTATTTCCTTATTTTCCTTATTAACAAACAACAGTTAATATCAAAGTCATCTTAAGAAGAGATCCGCAGACTGAAATCAGCTTTTCACATAGTTTCTCGTGTCTTCGATGATGAGAATTATCAACTTTGGTAGGTAAGAATAAAAACTATTTTGAATCTTTAAATCTTTAGGAAATTGTGGAAGAGAATTATGATATTCTTGACAAATAATTTCACCATGGCCCATATCAAAAGCCCACCCCCCCCCATCAAAAGCGAATAATTTTTATTTTTTAATGTGTGCGCAACAATTTTCATGAAAGTTATTACTCTTAAATCAAGAAACGAAATTTGAAATTATTTGAAAAAAAGAGTATATAAGAGGGGAAAAGAAAGAGGCATGAAGGTATTGAATTTAATAAAAGAATTCGAATTGCACAAGATGAAGCAATATAAGATTGTATATCAAAGAGTATTCAGATCAACTTCTTGTCATTATTTATTTATGATTTAAAAGATATTATATTATTAGTTAATATGCTTCATTACATAGGAGTGACATTGTTGAGCACCCTTTAATAGTATTCGGGGTGGGGTGGGTGTACTATCAATTCTTTACATTTACATGGATTTTTAGAAATAAATAGTTTTCTTTGATGTGATTTTTAAATTTACTTGTTCTATTTAGATATAATATCAGCCGCATGATATGAAGGACATATATATAGACACTTAAAATAGTGCAACAAATATTCTCTTTGATCTTGTTTCATACTGAAATGTAGTCGTGCTCATGTATTAACAACAAAAGATTAGATAGTGTGCACAAAGAGTATCTCTTTATTTAAAAATTACATTATCAATAGTTAATTAGTTACGTATGTTTTACTCTTAAGTTTAAGACCAAACTAACGTAAATACCTTGAAACTCTAAAATCCTTCAATTTTATGAAATAACATGCTTTCTTTATTGACAAGATTATCACTTGACTACATGTCTAACAAAATTAGTTAACCCATTGGTAACATTATCTATTTTACGAAAAATCTCTTTATGCAATCAACTGATATAATTCCATTTTATATTCTATCTTTAGTGTTAGTTAATTTCTACATTGCATGTCTTTTTCTGCTTATCAAAATTAATTACCTAATATCCTTACATCTATTTTTTCCCCTTTACCAAAATTAATATTTCTTAATGCGTTCACTACTCCTCCTCTTTTTTTTTTTGCCTAGCTATAAAATGGCACTAATTATCAACTTTAGTTATTTATTATTCACTCTTCTAAAACCTATTATTCTCCTTAAATCCTAACCAATTTGGAAATGAGTTCTAATTTTTTTTTCTTTTATCCATTTTACCCTTTTTGGCTTTCTCTCAACTTGCTATAGCTTCATGTAGGAAGTCAGAAACCAACCATGATTTAGATGGATTCACCCTTGATCTGTATCCATCGTGATTCTCCTCTTTCTCTCTGTTATAACCCTTTAACCACCCCTTCTCAACATCTCCGAGATGCATGTCAGCGATCTTTCTCTCGAGCATCTTTCTTCATGAATCATGCTATTCAATCAGACATCATTCCAGATGAAAGATAATATTTAACGAGAATCGCCATTGGTACGTCCCCAAGGGAAACCTTTGCAATTGCTGACACTGGGAGTGACTTGACATGGGTGCAATGCAAGCCTTGTACTCATTGTTTTAAACAAACATTACCCCTTTTCGATCCTCGAAAAAGCTCGACCTATAAAAAAATTGGCTGTAACAGTAAGGAATGTGAGCTGGTGAGCTATGCACATTGTGTTGGAAAAAATGTTTGTGAATATGAGATGCACTATGGTGATGGTTCTTTCAGTGTTGGTGATATTGCTTCTGAGACATTCACATTTGCATCCAAAATAAAAAATATTTCAATTCCACATGTTATTTTTGGTTGTGGACATAATAATACTGGGATTGTTGGATTAGGAGGTTCAAAAATCTCTATTATTAAATAACTTGATAAACAAATTCAAGGAAAATTCTCTTATTGTTTAGTCCAAAATGATGATTTATCACCACCTTATCGTCCACCCAATACTTCAAAGTAAAATTAATTTTGGTCTTAAGTAAGTTATAAAGGGGCCTAACGTTGTTATAACTCCCATATTTCGAAAAAACACCGATATGTTCTACTTTCTAAATCTCGAAAGTGTTAGCGTTGGAGGTAAGAAGTTAGAGTATAAATCTTCACGACTCATGAATTCGTCTGCTGCTAATGAAGATTTCGAAAATATTTTAATCGATTTTGGCACACCATTGACATATCTCCCTAGGAAATTTTACGACAAATTTGAATCGACTTTGTTGAAAATGATTAAAGGTAAAAATGATTTTTGTGGCTATTTTTAAGTCTACACTTTTAGTTACCTAATTATTATATTATGTCTCAACAGGGAAGAGGAAAAAAGATCCCACAAAAGGGCTTCCATATGTTACGAGACGGAAAGCGTTGTCGATTTTCCTAAGATTGTGTTTCATTTCACGTATGCTGATATCGAGCTGTCATGTATAAATGCATTTGTAAAAGTTGAAGATCTGAGTTGTTTGACAATTGCTGATGGGGGTGTTGAACAAGACTTTTTTGTAAAGAGTACTTAAACGTTTTATTAGACCACTCAAGGAGAAAGCTTATAGAAGACTTGTTTACAACTTGACTTACTTGGTTTTTAAATGAAAACTAGGGAGGGGTATTTATACTAAG
>DF368732.1:1121-16347 GCA_000787875.1 Solanum virginianum
TTCTAAAGGTATACTGAGAGTGCGATTCATGATATGGCATATAGAAAGGGCATAAATGTAGTTGGTTCTCCCGAGCCTTATCGGCAACTGGTGCCAGTCCGCCTTGACGGGATTTGGTGCGTGATATCTACCTTGGAATCCAAGTACTAAGTTTGTTTGTTTTATAAAGTTGGTCTCTTCCTTCATATGTAATATGTTCTAAATAAGCATGTTTTACTTCAAGCATCACTCATGCATGTCATATTGCTATATGCTCATTTATTGCTTAATTATGCATTTCGCCTACATTGCCTATCTCTTATTGCATTGTATCCTACATAGTACATTCAAACACACTAACATATACACTATACATACATGATATTACCATATAGGAACTGGAGCTCCCATTGGTTCTCCTTCACATGGCTAGAAAGATTGTTCAAGTTAGCTTTGGAAAGTCCTCATGTCTGGGGACAATATCTATCTTCTTTCATGATTATGCTTTGACTATCTTGTCTGGGGAAAATATCTATCTTCTTTCATGCTTATGATTAGACTACATCGTGTATTTTGAAATACTTATGGTCATTACTATGAGGATAAGCTCGGTTGATTGTCTTAGCTCCCCACTAAGTTCTATGTTTAGAGATGTTGTTGGACAAGTTATGTATTATGCTTGAGTTTTGACTCATCTATGTTATTCAAGTATCAAACTCTCTCCTTATTCCCAATTTTCCCTTATTTATGTTTTGCTTGTTCTTTATCTTACTTCCTTAACCAAGGATATATGTATTATATACTAAGAAGCTTATTTGGGGTCCCTTTTGGTTCCCATTCCCAGTGTCATGTCTAGGCATTAGTTTGGATCGTGACAAACTTAGTATCAGAGCATTAGGTTATTAATGGTGCTCAGATTCCAACACACCACGTCGATTAGAGTCTTATTCATGGTTGTGATGTACGCCACAACTATGAATGAGAGGCAATGAGGCATTTTAGTATATGTTTCCTTTCTTTTGACCTATGTCATGCAATATAGTTAAGTCCCTAAGGCTTATTTCTTATTTTAATCATTGCATTTCAGAATATGTCTCAAGTTAGTCAGGGTGATGATATATCAAATGCGGAGGTTCGCAATGCTCTATGGGTATTGGGTAAATCGGTGACAAAATTAACAACTCAACTCAATCAATATGTGAGTGCCCCCGAGACTTCAAGTGGCAAGAAGAGAAGAGAGAGGACAAAAGGGCTCATATTAAAGAAAAGTTCCAAAGACCCAAAGCTGGTAGTGGTGTGGTGCCTTAGCTAAGTGCTCAAAATGTGGTAAGATTCATAAGGCCCATGTTTGAGGGGCACCAATGCTTGTTATGGTTGTGGTAACCTGGGCCACAAGGTTGTTGATTCTCTTCATGCTCAAAAAAGGTGTAACGGTTGTTGAAATCAAGAATAAGGTTGTCATGCTGATCAAGAGGCTCAAGGAGTGGATATGGCACCTAATGTTGTTACCAGTATGTTGAAGTTTCTTGTGACTTTGATGTATGCACATTGATGGGTCTAGGTGCCACTATCTCTTTCATTATCCCCTTTGTTTGCTCATGGGCTTTATGTGTATCTCGAGTTATTGTGTGAACGTTTGGTGTCTACCCCATTGGTGCATCTATTGTTGCTAAGAAGGTCCATAGAAATTGTTCTGTGGTCATATTGCATAGATCTTCTCTTGTGATAATGTTGAATTAGACATGGTGGATTTTGATATTATACATGAGGTGGATTAGTTGCATGCATATTATGTCTTCATTATTGGTAGGACCCATAGAGTTAGATTCCAATTCCGTAGTGAACCTGTTCTTGAGTGGGAAAATCATGATGCAGTGGTCAAAGGTAGATTCATTTCTTGCATTCAATCCTATGAGTTGTTTTCTAAGGGGAGTCTCTATCATCTTGCGAAGTTTAGGGATGTTGAGTCCAAGTTCTTTCCTATATGGTCGATTTCAGTGATTAATGAGTTCCTTGATGTCATTCCTTGTACCCGATGTTGATTACTTGTGTATTGAAGGAGGTTTGTTCCTTTAGAAAGTATATTGATTACCGACAACTTATTAGGGTCACCATAAAGAATAAGTATCCTCTCATAAGGATTAGTGATTTGTTTGACCAACTTCGTGGGGCTAGTCACTTCTCTAAGATTGATCTGTGGTTATGGTAACATCAAGTGAAGGTGAGGGAATATGACATTCCCAAGATGGCATTCTGGACTAGGGATGGGCATTATGAATTTGTGGTTATGTCTTTTAGGTTGACCAATGCACCAACTATCTTCATGCATCTTATGAATAGGGTCTTCAAATCCTACCTTGATTTGTTTGTGGTGGTTTTCATTGATGATATCTTGATATACTCTCATAGTAAGGAGGAGCATATGGGTTATTTGAGAGTGGTTTTATAAAAGTTAAGAGAAGAGAAGTTGTATGCTAGGTATGGGAAATGTGAATTTTTGTTCCAACAGGTTGTCTTTCTAGGTCATGTAGTGTCAGGGATGGTATTAAGGTGAATCCTAACAAAATAGAGATGATTAGAACTTGGCCTAGACCTTTGACTCCCTCGAACATGAGGAGTTTCTTGGGCTCAGCAGGTTATTACTGGAGGTTTGTGAATGAATTCCCTTCTATTGCTGCTCCCATGACTAAGTTGACTCAAAAGAAGACTAAGATTATGTGGACCGATGAGTGTGAAAAGAGTTTGCAAACCTTGAAGGATAAGCTTTCTCTGCTCCATTCTAGTCTCTACCGAAAGGGTTGGAAGGGTTTGTTGTGTGTTGTGATGCCTTTAAATTAGTTTAGGTTATGTTTTGAAGCAAAATGGTAAGGCGATAGCCTATGCTTTTAGACAATTTGAGATGTATGAGAAGGATTATTCTTTCTATTGCCTTGTGTTGGCGGCTGTGGTATTTGCTTTGAAAATTTGACGTTATTATTTGCATGTAGTGCATGTTGATGTGTTTACCGATCACAAGAGTCTCTAATATGTGTTCACCCAAAGGATCTTAGCTTGAGACAAAGAAGGTGGTTAGAACTTCTTAAGGATTATGATATGAGTCTGCATTATCGTCCCGGTAAGACTAATATTGTGGTTGGTGCTTTGAGTAGGGTGTTCATGGGTAGCCTAGTTCATATTGATGGTAGTAGCAAAGGTGTGGCTAGGGAGGTCCATCGGTTGGCTAGATTGAGGGTTAGGTTAGAAGAGGTTAACTAAGGTGGTATTGTGGTTGTTGGTGGTTCAGAAATCTTCCTTGATTGATGAGGTAGAAGCAAAGCAAAATCTTGATCCCTCCTTGTTAGAATTGAAGGCTTTGGTGAGGGTGGGCAAGGTGGAGGTCTTCTCTCAAGGGAGAGATGGTGCCTTTAGGTACCAAGGTAGGTTGTGTGTGTCTAATGTTGATGACTTCAGAAAGAAGGTTCTTGATAAGACTAATAATAAGCTATCATTCTAGCATTGGTATGGCTCCTTTTGAGGCCCTTTATGGTAGGCATTGTAGATCACCAGTTTGGCGGTTTAAAGTGGGAGAAATGACTTTATCGGGTTCGAATCTGGTTATGAAGGCTATGGAGAAGGTGAGATTGGTTAGGGAAAGGTTGAAAATAGCCCAAGTCACCAAAAGTCCTATGCTGATGTGAGAAGAAAGAATCTTGTATTTAATGTTAGTGATTGGGTCTATTTGAAGGTTTCACCCAGGAAGAATGTGGTCCGATTTGGCAATAGAGGGAATTTAGTTTAAGGTTTTTAAGTCCTTATAGAGTGTTGAGGAGGATTAGTGAGGTTGCATACAAATTGGGATTGCCTATTGATATGGATAGTGTTCGTCCAGTTCTTCTTGCTTCTAAGTTGAGGGGATGTGTTGGTGACTCTAGTGCTATATAACTCTATGAGGTAGTGGGTGTTGTGGAGGATAAGTTGGCTTAGCAGAAGATCCCGGTGGAGATATTGGATGGATGGGTGGAAAAAGATGATTAATAAGGATGTAGTGTTCGTCAAGGCCTTTTGGAATAATTGTCTCTCCTGAGGAGCCGAAGAGGACATGGAGAAGCAATATCCTTTCCTCTTTTATTCTATTCAAGCTTGTGATAACACGTCAAGTCCTTTTCTTTTATGATTCCAAATTATATGTTTCAGCCCTTATGTCATTTGCATGTAATCATATTTATGCTGACAAGTTCATGATGATTTTGACACTTATATTGAGATTCTAAAAATGGTGTTTTAAATGTGTTGTTGCATTCTTATTGGGGTTGATATATTCATGATTACTTTTCTTATATATGTTTCTTTGACATTGGGGGACGAATGTTCCCAAGGGGGAGATATTGAAGCGACCCCAAAAAGTGCCCGAACATGTTCCTCAGAAGTGCCCATAATCGTAATTTTCATATATCTCAAAAGTCGTGTGTGATATCAAAAATCCGACTATATTCTTGATCAGGGGGGAAAAATTGAGTGCGAAATAGGTCTAACCCCATTTTAGAGCAACCATATCAAAATTTGAAATTCCAAAGTGGACGATTTCCATTGAAGAATTGCGCCCTAAGTGCGATATGCCAGGGGCGCGCCCCATTGTTAAAATTGCCTAGTTTTATTAGTTTGGTCCAAGTCTTTTGGGTCTTCTGGCTAAGTCTTCCCATACATGAAAATATCTATACTTAGCCATATTTCACTTTCATATCATACAACACATTCTCCAAAACCCTCTCTAATACTTAGACAAATATTTTGCTCAAAGTTCAAGTGCCAAATCTCATTCCAGATCTTAAGGAAATCACTTAAGTTTCAAGTTCTCATCTCCGTCTTTATCAAGAAATTCTCCAAAGTTGAGGTATGTGGGTTTCAACCATTGGATCCTTTCACCCATGGTGCCCAAGCTTTCTTTTTTACATAAATCTCATGTTCATAAGTTGATTTACTTATGGGTCTTACTTACTATGAATTTGACAATGAACTATGTAGTGAAATCAAGTAAGAAAATATAATGTAAAACTACCCACCAACACTTGGTAATATCCTTATGCAATATACAGCAAAACCCTTTATCAAATCTTAAGATAGATCAGTGGAGTTTTGTAAAAGTGTGACTATTTAAGCATGTTTTTAGCTATGAATCCTTGATCTATCTTAAGATTTGATAAAGGGTTTTAATGTACTTTTTAAGGTGATATACCATGTGTTGGTGGGTTGATTTACTTCAAGATTTCTTGCATAATTTCACTCTTTAATTGCATGATTTTACACTTTTGCTGTATATTGCATAAGGATATTACCAAGTGTTGGTGGGTAGTTTTACATTATATTTTCTTACTTGATTTCACTCTTGAATTGCATGGTTTTCAACTAGCATTACACACCTGCCAAGTGTTTAATAAAATGTTCAGGATTATGTTTCTTGGGTTGTTGAAGTCCTAATGCATCGTATATGAGTTGAATGGCTTTATGATGATGAAAGAATGGTATATATGTATTTATTTCATGAGAAGTATCTATTGTATTATGAGTTGACCATAGCCAATTGTGGGGTGATGCCTCAATCTCCTTGAATAGGGGTGGTAAGCCATCAACCAATTGGGGAGTTGGTACCTCAATTATTTTCGACAGAGGGTGGCCATTCAATCAACCATTTGATGGATTGGTACCTCAATCATTCCCAATGGAGGATGGTCATGTTTCTCAACCAATTTAGGGGTTGGTACCTCAATCACCTCAGATAGGGGTGGTAAGCCATCAACCAATTTAGGGGTTGGTACCTCAATCACCTCGGATAGGGGTGGTAAGCCATCAATTAATTGAGGGGTTAGTACCTCAATCACCTACCTTGGATTCCAAGTACTAAGTTTGCTTAGTCTATAGAGATGGTCTCTTCCTTCATATATAATATGTTCTAAATAATCATGTTTTACTTCAAGCATCACTCATGCATGCCATATTACTATATGCTCATTTATTGCCTAATTATGCATTTCGATTATGTTGCCTATCTTTTGTTGTATTACATCATAAATACTTAGTACTTTCAAATGTTCTAATGCATACTCTATACCCATATGATATTACCATTTAGGAACCGGAGCTCCTATTGATTCTCCTTCACGTGGCTAGACAGATTGATCAAGTTATCTTTGGTGAGTCATGTCCGTGGAAAATATCTATCTTCTTTCATTCTTATGTTTAGACTACATCTTGTGTATTTTGGAATACTTATGGTCATTACTATGAGCGTGAGCCTGGTTGCTTCTCTTGGCCTCTGCTATGTTCTATGTCTAGAGGTGTTGATGGACAAGTTATGTATCATGCTTGAGTTTTGACTTATCTATATTATTCAAGTGTTAAACTTTCACCCTTAGTCCAATTTTCCTTGTTTACATTTTCTCTTGTTACTTATCTTGCTTCTGCTACTAAGGATTTGTGTGTGATATGCTAAGTGGCTTGTTTGGAGTCCCTTCAGGTTCCCTATTTGCCATGTCACGTCTAGGTCATAGATTGGGTCATGATATGAAACTTCTGAATTGTTCTAAGTGTTAAGAGGTCAACGAGATCAGGACTTACGAGTCCTAGACCCATCTAAGACTCATAATTGGGGTTTTGTAGACCGTAACCTAGTAATTTTTAACATTGACTTGGTAAGGTTATAAAAGGGAGGTCAAATTATTTTGTCCCCACTTTTACCCTAATTGGCCAAAATTTCCCCAATTTCATTATCCCCCTATTGTTGATCAATTTCCCGGCGTATACACTTGTTTTTCTGTGCGATTTTTTGGCTAATCCTAGGGTTTTCATCATTGACATTCTCTTTCTTCTTCAAGTTCATCATTATCTTTGGTAAGTTTCTTGGTTATAATTTTTACTCTCAAAATTCCCATTGATCTTAATTGTTGATGTGAGGATGGTGATGGACTCGATTTTCTAAGCATAAATTTCTTGATGTATTTGAATTGTGAGTGCGAAATTAGGGGTACCTTTGATTACATTAATTGTTTATGCCTGGAATTAGGTATGACAGCCTTGTGATTATTTATTGTGTGCCCCTGACATCATTTATCATGTTCAAATAAGTGATATTGCATAGTTTGTGGTTGTGAAATGGTGTTTGGTATCATTGGAGCATGCCTTAGTGTTAATCATATGGGAAATTATTGGAAACCTATGTTCTTCCATGTTTGTTCATTTTTCAATTTGGAGTATATGAGTTGAAACCATGTTTGGGGTATGGATTATTATGTGCTTGAAGCATGAGTACTTGTATACTTGCTTTGATGATAGTAGATTTAGGATTAAAGTATTCTTAGGGACCGTGTGATGAATTGAATTAAATCAGGTACCTGGAAATTATTGTTCACCAGAGTCTTTTACAACTCGTAGATGAGTCTACGAGTCATAATTGCCCCTTGTAGGGAATTCCATTGACTTGACACTCTAAGTGTTCATCAGATGAGACCTTCCACAAGGCGTAGATCACTCTACGACTCGTAGATAGGTCTTGTAGACCCTTGTCTATCTTGAAAATTACTCTCTAGAGGTTTATCAAAATCAGTTTATGACTTATTAAACCAAGTTATGAGTCGTAGCTAGCTTACGTATAAAGTTCCAGTGACCATTATTATTTTGTACCTCTAGTTTGTGAGACCACTTTACGATTCGTAGCTCCAACTACGACTCGTAACTAGCTTTCGTAAACCCTCTCTGCAACTAATCCATATATACTTTTGCTTTTTATTTCTTGATTGTTCGGGCTAATTTAAGTTTGTTTATGTTTCTTTTATAGATATCATGGCCCCAAAAGGCAAACATGCAAAGATTGAGGCTATTAAGAAGTAGCTCATAGATGAGCCCACAGATGATAATCATTTAAGTAATGATCAGACCCAGCTGAGTGGGTCAGTGGAGATGTATGATACCCAGCCTGACCTAGCAGCACCTTGCCCATGATAAGAGCTATAACCAAAGTTGGACAGACTCAAGTCAGAGGAAAGTCCTTCCTATTCTGACGAGGAAGGCAGTGATAGGATATGGATTAGCATGCCTCAGATGACCCCTTCTAGGGAAGAGAAGAGTTTAGTGAGGGCCTCCAAGGATAGAAGAGATGCTGAGTCCTCTGTCTCACCATCTTCTTCTTCAACACCGATTGCTAGTACTCACTGATAGCGCGTCGAGAGGATGGAGGCTATATTTTGGGTGGGTATGCAGCCTAAGGAGCGGGTCAAACCCATCCATTTGATATATGAGGAGCCAAGGGTTACTGCTGACTAACTGAGCCATGTCCAAGGTCTAAAGGACACGATAGTTTGATATGGGCTCGAGTGGCTGATTGAGGGCCTGATCGATACACCCCAATTTTGGTACGGGAGTTTTATGCATTGTACATAGCCAATATTTAGCAATATCTTCCCAAGGGAAGGAGGGCTATCTCATAGCCCAGATTGATAGAGGTTTGAATGAGAGGGCGAGGAGTCGGTATTTCAGAGGAGACGATCCACCATGTAATTTTTGATCCCGAGTACTAGGCCTTGAGATCAACAACCAAGTTTCACTATCGATTAGGGTAAGCTTGAACAATATTGATTACAAAGGATCTGGTACAGAGGATCAAGCTATTATAATGGGTGGCCGGTCACATTGCAGAGAAGGGTCCAGAGCCTACTTAGGTCTCCACCCACACGAAGCCTATTGCGAAGGCTTCACTTTCTTTCCCCACCAAATTTTAGTGGGAAGTTGTTAGATCCCTCATCTGGCCTACTTTGATAGATAATACTTTGACACTAAAGGGGGCGGTATTAGTTGCCAGCATTTTGGCTGGCTACGATATTGATTAGGCCCAACTCATAGCGGAGTAGATCCATGAGTCAGCACTTAAGAAGGTCACCTCCTTCCTATTCTCGACTTTGATCTACAAACTCTATTTACATTCGCGGGTGGAGATACTTTATCAGCTAGAATAGTTGAGGCCTAGAATACATTGGAGGTCGGCCTAATAAAGGCCGATGAGAACTTAGTGGCAACTCGGCGATCACCACCACCACCACTGATTTTCTCCCTAGAGCCACCACCTGAGGGTTCAACGACTGCCACCACTACTACTGTTGCTGCTTCTAATGAGGAGATATCCTAGCGGCCTAAGGCAATCGATATTGAAAGGGGTCCCACTATAGCTACTCCTACACCAGAGGCCAGTACTTCACAGATTTCAACACCAGGAATAGTTTGTGTGTCTTTAGGTTTGACTTAGACTATGCCATAGCGATTATCACATACTAAGGCCCAGTTTTCTCAGCTTACTCAGCAGCTCAATCCTTGGGTCCAGTAGACTATTGCGGACTTAGAGGAGTGATGCCGAGCATTCACCATATCTACTATTTAGGAGTGTGTTTCCATAATTGATACCCATATTAATGCCTTTGAGGGCCCAGTATAGAAGAGGTTAGCCGAGGCCTAACCTTCAGATTTGTCTGCGATACATGAGGAGATTGCAAAGCTTAAGTCTGACATGACATCTTCATTTGCGGCACCATGACATGACCAAAGTCTACACCTACAGACCCGCTATTTGATTTATTTGCCTCCACAGAGCCTCCATAATCTTCCTTCGGGAAGCGTCCTTGCACAGATGAGGACCCTATACAAAGAAATATACATATAATGTGCCCTGAGAATGATGAGGATGAGCTCGAGCTGGCCTTAAGGATATCAAGCTAGAGGAGGATATGCAGCTAGCCCAGTAGCATGATAAGGTGAGGGATATTGGCCCCTTCGGATAAAGTTTAGCAGCTGAGCATACTACCTCGTACATAGGAGATGACCAGACGTAGCTCGAGATATGCGCTTAGGCACCAAGGTATGTTTTTGACCCCCTACTTATTCTGTTTTTGCTTAGTTTGGTGTATTGAGGATAATGCACATCTTTTTCTATGGGATGTGGTTAGTTATGGGCTTTGGTGATGTCTGAGTAGCTTATGGTCCATAACTACCCAAATTTTGATTCTGAGATTTTCTTGCCTGTGTTCTTTTTCCTCGTAAATATTTATTTTCTATTGAATTGGCATGTTTAGGATGTCTATATAATATATGTAGCATATAGTAGTAATACTTATGGCATATAACATGTTTCTTTGTTTTTTTTTTTTTTTGAAAATTGGTACCCATAAATTTGTTTTGGTTAATAGTTAAATAGCAATCATGCATGCTTGGGTGTTTGGCAATAGTTGTTCTGATAAGTGAGGGTGATTGCGACATGAAGTATGATCTGTGAGTTGCTTGTTGATAATATATTAATTCATGCAATTTTGTGCTAATTCAGAAGTTTCCCTGTTACTCTAAGTTAGATTGTAGATTAAATGGATTAGGAAGAGATCTTAGCCCTTTGTTCTTTAAATTAGCCACTTTAGCCTAAAATAACCAACCAAATGATGTTTTTTCCCTTGATACAAATATTTGAGCCTTACATGAATCGATTCTTTTAAAAATACCTAATTAGCCTAACCTTGTCTAGTGATAAAACTTGAGATTGACCCTTGTCTATCCTTGAGCATTATGAATCTTGATTGAGGCAAAAATCCTCAGTTGAGGGTGGCTACCAAAAGTGGCCCTGTTTTGGGGAATAGATATTGTGTACTTCAAAATAGGCTAAAAGCCTAAGTTGAGGGTGGCAGTGTAATGGAAAAATCAAAAAAAATAAGGTTGTGAGTTGGAATAGAGGTGAAAAAAGAAGAAAATCATGTACAGGGTACAAAAAAAAGATGTCTTAGACTGAGATTAAAAGCAAAATAAAGTGTAAAAATGAGGCAAAAGCTGAAAACTGAGAAGAAATTCCCGAAAAGCTTGAATGTTGAAAAAGTGAAGATAAAGTGATAATATGATAATCGGTAAGGTGAAAGTGATGAAAAACATAGTTCAAGGATGGCTTTCTATTCACTATTTTTCCAAAATACCATACAAAACCCCTGAGCCTATGTTACAAGCCTAGAAATTCCTAATGTGATCCTGATCCAGTTGGTTGAAAATTTGAGTCATGAGTATATAGGTAAGCCTATGGTATTATTCATTATGTATGAACATCTTTTGTGAGAATGAGTGTGTTTACATAGTCCCAAAGCCAAATTTGAAATCATCATTGAGTGTTAAAAATGGAACTTTTTTCTCTGAGGGTACTTGGATCGCATTGTTAACATTTGACATGTTCAGTTACTATGGACTATTCATGTTCCCTTGCTCTTTATAGTTTTGTTATCAAATGCACTAGTATGTTTTTGTTTGCTAAATAGCTGTTTGATCTTGTTTAGGAAAGTTGGTCTGGGTACCTGTATTTGAATTATGTGTGTTTTATTCCATTGGGTTAAGATCTGTGTGTTCCTATGCCATCTAATAGATTGAGTCGTCGCTTGAGGACAAGCAATAATTTTAAGCTGAGGGTGTTAATGAGCTAACAAATACATCACATTTGATGCTTAAAACATAAGATTTAGTGTGTTCTCAATGTGACATTTTATGGTTTTTATGTGCTTTTAGTGTTTAGTTTGTAGGAAAGCAGATTGGCATGATTTTTTTTAGAAAAGTTGTAGATTCTTCTAGTTTTTGAAGATTTACAGGACCCTCTACGAGTCATAGATGATTCTATGAGTTGTAGATTGGGTTTTGTGAAAATTTCCAGCGATGTTTGAAGATCCAAAGTTTAGCCACACGAGACCTCTATACGAGTCGAAGATCACTCTCCACAGAGCCTCCATAATCTTCGCGATGCTTGAAGATCCAAAGTTTAGCCACACGAGACCTCTATACGAGTCGAAGATCACTCTATGAGTAGTATAGAGGGGTTTCGTGAAGATTTCCATAGAAGGACAAGATATTGCAGGTGAAGTCTACAAGAGTGCAATATGAGTCATATATCAGCCTATGACTCGTAAAGTGAATCTGTAATAGTGAAGTTCAAGATCTCAAGAGCTAAACATGATACCCTGATTACGACTCGTAAACCCAGTTACGAGTCGTAAAAGCGTGTCTTATAAAGCCACCAACAAATTTTTCTAATTCTTTTAGGACTTGTTTTTAAATACTATAAATAATAATTTTTAGGTCATTATTCACATAACATATTAAATAGGACATCATTAAAGTAATTTTTAGCGTTTTATACTTGGAGACAAAATATTGGAGAGCAGAATACACTTGTAGATTTATTTATCTTTCAATATTGTTATTCTCAATACAATTTGGGTTTTCATGTTCAACAATCCATTTGGTAAGTGATTAATTATGTTTTCTAAATCCATTATTTCTTCATCTACCTATAGCATGAATAGCTAAATCCACAACTTAGGGTTGTGGGAACAATGAAGATCTAACTAATTAAACATGAATAATTTGCAATTTTTTGAATAGGTATTTACATGTATTAATCAATTCTCTTCATTTTGCATTTTTTCTAATGGCAGCCAACATTAGAACTTGCCTAGCCTTACCTTTCTGATCCAGGTGGTAATGAATATGAAAAGAGATTGGTTAATAGGATTTGATGATGTGTTCTCATCTAATCAATCGAACTAGACCAAGGACAGGTTGACTGGGACTATGAGTAATGGTTAATATTGCACACTATGGAGATAGGCTGACTCACGTAGTGAAATTCATGTCTCACCTTCGACCAAAGGGCTTGGTGAATTTAAATTACCATCCTAGATGATATACTCTAGTTGAGAATTGTGTTATCCGGGGATATTGAGTTGATGAATCATAGGGAACACAATTCCCAAGTTGCTCTTAATTATTTATTGTCTCTTATTTTACTTATTTTTGTTTAATTTCTTATTAATCATTGCAAACTCCTCCACCCCCCCCCCCCCCCCTACTCTAGTTGAGAATTGTGTTATCCGGGGATATTGAGTTGATGAATCATAGGGAACACAATTCCCAAGTTGCTCTTAATTATTTATTGTCTCTTATTTTACTTATTTTTGTTTAATTTCTTATTAATCATTGCAAACCCCCCCCCCCCCCCCCCCCCCTCATTTGAGGAATTGAGTTTGTTAATACTTGAATTGTTTATTAGTGAATCAATTTTGAAATCTCTGTATTCTTTGTGGGATTTGACCCTAACCTTGGTTAGGTTCTATATGTTTGATAGCGACTGTTTTATCCTCCAAAAGAGAGGTATAAGTTGGGCATGATCATTTATCTTGTGCTAACCTTTTTGGATGCAGGGATAGGGTTCTTCATTATTACATGCTCCATTTCTCTTACCCAGTCGATTGAACTTACTAGGTACATTTTAGTGTACTCATCCCTACTTTATTTAATCCCTATGGATCGAGCACATGGACTTGTATAATGTCGTTGATTCAAAATTTTGGATTTTTCTATATCTATCTTGATCTTACCAACAAGACTCAGATTTTGAGTTGCTATGGATCCTTGGGATTTCCTTTATTTTCTTTTTCAGACTTGTATCAAATTCCAAGAGGTAGCTCTTATTTCGTTTAAAACATGTGTATTTACACTACTGCATTACTTAGATGCTCTTGACTCTAGATTTTGGGAGATTTGTTATGTTATCTTTGAGATGGTTTTCGTTTTATTTTATTTTCTTTTAGTTGCGATCTACTGTAGGTCATGATAAATTTGGTATCAAAGCTTTAGGTTCGTTAGGCTCATGAGTCAAGAATAGGGTGTCTAGTAGAGTCTTATAGACTGGTGTGTAGATGTCTACACACATTTTTGGGGGGCTACGATACACTTAATAGGAAATTTTTTCACATCTTGCTTCTATTCCTGTGTTTCTTCATATCACTTATTTGAAAATATCAAATCTACTCTTTCTACGTAGATGCAGATTACTCTATCCCATCACTTACTAAGAGAGCCCGAGTTAGCCAATATGACTTTCACTCAAGGAGGAGGCAGAGTTCATGATAGGTCCAAGGGCCGAAGGATTTCTAAAGGGACATATTTATCCAGGGAATAGACCCGATCAGCTTCTCTAGAGCCAATTATTGTACCAGAGAGACCTACTAATTCTATTCCACCGCTTTTAGCTCCATCCCCTACATCGTTAGTTCAGGATCTACTTATGAGATTAATGGCTAGATTGGAGGGAGCTTCTCTAGCCCCAGCTACTGTTGAGATACAGGTTTCTACTACATCGATTGGTCTTTCTAGGGCTACACGTGAGCTAGCTATGATTTATGTGGGTCATTTTTCAGCTCTAACAGACCCTCCTGCGACTGTTATTACTCCACTTCAGGCATCTATATCGAGTTTGGGTACTCAATTTCAAAATATTATTTATACTCCACCTATTTCACCCTCTTATTTATAGAGCCACCATCTTCTAATAGCCCAACCATGTCTACACCAGAGTATCAGAGTTTTGAGATGTTTGTATGGTTTGCTCCGCCGCATTTCGATGACAATCCTGGTGATAGAGCTTATGATTTTCTGTCAGAGTGCAAGGATCGATTGTATAACCTGGCTATTCTTGAGTAGCATAGGGTTGTCTACAGTTTATACCAGTTTACTGGCCTTGCCAAGTAGTGGTGGAGGTCAGTTCTTGCTCTTCAGCCTGTTGGATCTCCAGCTATGACACCGAGGCATTTCATAGGTATATTTTTGTAGAGGTTCATACCATATAGGCTTTAGGTCATCGGTAGAGATAAGTTTGATAGACTATAGTAGGGCTCTATATTGGTTTCAAATTATGAGGCTAGATTTCATGTCTTATCTGTTAGAACCCGTATGTCCTTTATTGGATCAATTAGGAAAAGTTTGGGACCAAAAGTAGAATTTTTGAAAGTTGGAAATCATGAATTAATTAGGTGGTGCCTACATAAATTTGTGTTAATTTTTAATTGGAACAACACAAGAAGTGGACCATGGACACTTGTCTAGTCTTGCCCTATATATATGTGAGATGATCACTTTATTCCATTTCATTCTACACTTAGAAAAAAAGAAGCCAAAGTTGAATAACTCTTAGAGAAGCTTTCGGCCAAGGATGCATAAATTGAATTTTTTTTCTAGCCATTCCAAAAAATATTTGTTGATGCAAACCCCCTATATTGAGGTCCCTATGTAGCTGGAAGTGTCGTTAGAGCGATTAGCCCTCTATTTTTTCACTTTTGGAACCCTAGCCCATTTATGGAGTTGAAGAGAAAAGGTAAGATTTGATCTTTTTTTATGTGTTATTATGGTTGTAAGCATGTTGTAGTATGTTAAAATG
>DF368731.1:0-16349 GCA_000787875.1 Solanum virginianum
ACTTGACTTGTAAATCATGTAATAGATCATCAATAACTTAAGAATTCTCGACATATCATTTTATCAAACACATGGTGGGTTCATGATACTTGTTCAAAATCATGTAATTCAAGAGTGAAACAATATGAGTGAACTCAATGCAAATCAATCCACCAATATATAGTAAAATCCTCATGTAGGGTACCTTGAAATCCATCACCAAAAGCTTGTAAGAGCTTATAATTTCATAACTCAAAATGTGCATAGTCTCAATAGACAAAAACAATTCATGAACAAGCTTGAAATAGACATTCATGCACAATCAATCAATACTTGTCAAAATCCCAACATGATTTATGCTCATATTTCACATTAAGAGATCCCTATAGGTAATACAACTTGGAAGCATCAATACTTGTCAAAATCCCAACATGATTTATGCTCATATTTCACAATAAGAGATACCTATAGGTAATACAACTTGGAAGCATACAATTTTCATAAAAGAGAAGGTTGGGCTCCATGGGTAAAAAGACTCATTGATGAAGACCCACATAACTTAAACCTTGTATTCCTTGAGGTGAATTTGAAGTAGACTTAGAGCATGAAATGAGTCCTTTAGTCCTAAAATTGAGCTTGAAATCGTTAAATTTGAATGAGAGAATTGATAGAGTCTTAGAGAGGGTTTTGTGAGCTATAAAGTTGAAAAATAGCTAAGTATGGGTGATTTTACATTTAAGTGGATATGGGGTTGTGATCCCAATACCCTTCCAAAATAGAAAATCAAGGAAAATAATACATTGGTCTGCACTCTTGGCACAATGAAGACCAGATGCAGAGCAATATTTACGCTAGTTCGCGCCCTAAGTGTGTCGCGGCATGGGCGTGGCCATACACTGAATTACAAAAAATTAGTGAAGATTATTTTTCACTATGGGTCTTCTAAAATCTGGGTTATACCCATTTTCTACTAATTTTGCCCCCTAATCGAGAATATGAAGTCAGAGTTTTAAAATCACGTACGAATTTGAGATATATGGAAATTACGATTATGGGGTATTCCGAAGCACATGGGGGTGTTTCAATATCTCCCCCTTGGGAACATTCATCCTCGAATGTAAAAATGCAATTAAATATCATTTTCAAAATATCTCAACAAGAATGTCAAAAATCACCAAAACTTATTACCATAAACATGAATGCATGCAAAATGTCATGAGGGCTGAAAATTAAGACTTGAAATCATATAGAGGACTTAGATTATTACCTTCGACTTAAGTAGAGTGGAAGAGATATGAGTATCGCTTTTTCATATCCGCCTCGACTTCCCATGTGGCACTTTTAGCTTGTTGATTCCTCCAAAGGGCCTAGACGGATGCTACATCTTTGTTTCTCAATCTCTTCACTTGTCATCCAAAATCTCCATCGAAACCTCCTCATAGGTCAAATTATATTCTACAACACCCATAACTTCTGAGGGCACTATAACACTTGCGTCACCCTGTCATGCCCCGATCCTACACCCTGGACGTAGCCAGCACTCAGAAATCATTGTTGCTTCCCAAGCGAACCACTTGACTCAATTCACTTATTCAATTAGCAGAAGATTTAATAAAACAAAAAAAAGTACTCAAGTGGGTATGCAAATTCTCCATCCAACAACACCTCTAACTTAAAATGGAGCGGGGGCCAAGACACTTTTCAAAAGTACTCAAGTGGGTATGCAAATTCTCATGTAAAATAATTTTATATCTTGTATTAAAATAACCCAATATTTCCATTGGAAATAATTAATGAAAGTTTTTTAAAAAATTGATTCTGAAAGTAAGACAGACTCTACTATTCTCTATCTAACTAAGTCTATGAAGCCTCTATTAACTCATTAGAAGGTGCCAAGGCAGGTTCAAAGCTGCCTCAAGACAAATAAAAAAGGAATAAACTAAAATAAAAGGGTTCCTCTGAAAGTAAGGATGTCTCACCACTGTCTGCGACTGAATAGATCTTCAACGAAGTGCTTGCTGAGAATCTCTAAAACCTGTACCTGCATTATTTTAGTAGCCTCAGTATGTGAAATATACGGTATGTAAGATGGCCAAAAAGTATTAAGAACCGGATACTCACTTTAAAATTGAACTTTGAGATAGCTTAATTGGCAAAAGTATGTTATGCAAGTAAAACGTATGTTTTTGAACTTGTTTAAAAGTGCAACTTAATATAAAGAAATACTAACTTTAATGCATTAATGAACACAACTCAATATATAAAAATTATCATACTCAAATGCTCAGCTCTGCAAATAGTTCAACTCAATTAAATATGTAACAGAATAAAAAGAAATACTTTAATAAAGAACTAATAAATCTCAGTGTGTAAAATAATAAATTTTACTTCTTGGGGAGTTTCTCTAACGGACAACCATCACTATGAGACACATGGTGGGTTCATAAATCTCAGTGTGTAAAATAATAAATTTTACTTCTTGGGGAGTTTCTCTAACGGACAACCATCACTATGAGTTTCATGATAATACATCGTCTTGCCCACGCTGCTAGAGCTGTCCTATACTTTGCCGGGGTAAGGAACGAAAACTACGGGAGTGGATCCATCCCAAAATTGGGTCATCTCAGTGGCAAGTGAACAGTTGTACCTTGATACAATCCTATCCTATGCTGGCCACGTAGTTTATGAGTTCAAGTTATTATTATTACTCTCACTCATATCGGTGCTCAATACTACTCCCAAAATTATTAATTATATGCTCATTTTTAAAAGAATATGCTTGCTCAAAGTATTACTTTCTTCTCTTTGGTACTTAGCCCAACTTTTTTTTAATTATATGCTCATACTTAAAAGAATATTCTTGCTTAAGGTATTACTTTCTTCTCTTTGGGACTTAGCCCAACTTAACATTCTCTTAACTTTTCTCAAAACTGTCTAAAATCATAGGCTTCATGCTTCACTAGTCATAAAAATACTTATAGTAATACTTTTCTTGAGTTTAAAGCAAGATATCAAGATTCATAGATTTTTTGTAGTATCTTTGGGGTTTAATAATTAAAAGTAATATCTTAATTAAGACCCCAATTTAGTAGAAGATTTTAGTAAATCTCACGCTTTTCTTCAAAAACTCATTAAATCATGTAAATCATCTCCTGAATATTGCACTTTCAGTAATAGCCTAAATCCATAGTACATGAATGATAAGTACTTTAGCCACCTCATGAATATTGGTCATCATCTCATAAAAACTTATTCCTCAATAGGTAACTCTTTGTACTCAATAAAATACATATATAATAATAGTTCAAATTTCTTTTTTATCAATACATAGAAAAGTCATCATCTTTACTCGAACATGCAAAACCTTTAATCAAAATACTTGTTTAATGCATGAAAAATCATCAATCTCAAGATCAAAAAATGTATATGAAATTCATGATCATCAACTTCATTATGGTTCATGGAAAAGTATCAAGGATGAAAATTCCAACAATGTAAGATATAAAATAATAATCATCTCAGTGCATAAATAATTTAACTCAATGGAAGAAGAATTAACTCATTTAGAATTCAAGACTTAGGGTAAAACTCTATTTGAACTCAATTATAGAGAATAAACATGTGGGGAGCGTGGATTAACTCAGTCCAATGCTATGAGTAGCCTTACATACCTGAAAAATTAATATTACCATCGAAATTTTACGAGTACTACTAGCTTGCTTGGAGAAAATCCTCAATCTTGGTAGTTTTTTTAAAGTGAAAGAACTTGTAAGGACGTTGGTTAAATGAATTCTCTTTGATTCTTGAGTTCTTGACTTAGAATCTTTAGAGTTCTTGATGAACCCTACATTCTTGAATAAGAAGAATCAAGAAATCATTTCTTGGGATTCTTGAATTCATCTTCTTGAAACCCTAGGTTATGATTTAAAATTCTATTAGAGATTCATGGATAGATGAAGAAATTTGAGTTGGTTAGATTAAAATTCATAAAGAATAACTTACTTTGAGGATAAATCATAAAAGCTAATCCTAACTTGATGACTTTCTTGATGATTCTTGAGCGTTTTTTTAGGAATGAAGGAGAGGGTTTTTTATTATTAAAACTAACGCTTTATGCGTTTTGGTACCTTAAATAGAGCCCCAAAGGTTTTAGGATAAAAGTACCCTCAAAATAAAAAGACAAAAAAATATCATAGCCTATCCAGTAAGGGTCTGCATCAGGTTCGCAAAGCGCTCCGGGCGCAGACCTTTAGACAACTCAGACCTTCCTAACTAAATTGGTCATAACATTTTACTCCGAACTCTGATTAAGGCAAAATTAGATGCTTTGGAAAGTTAATTCAAATATCTTTGATTTGATATATTATGGGTCATCTAATTCATTATACTTTAGGAGATATAGTCATTTGAAGTTGACCCTTCTATTAACTCATATAAAAACTTAGTCGGTAGAAATTCTTTGGACTTAACTTGATGTAAAAGATCCCTTATGACTCTAAATCACATCTAATATGCTTTAAATTCTTAGGAATTGATCCTAGCATATATAAACAACCTAAAAGTCACTAATCCATCTAAAGTTTATAAAATCTTACGTTAGAACTCAAACATTAGGAAAGTTTTTAGCTTAACTTTATACTAAAGGGTTAGTGTGACCTTAGATCATCTCCAATTCTATTCCCACATTAATAAATTATCTTTAACACTTATACTCAATTAAGAATTCTTAACTAAAATCCTATATTATATGAAGTATGGCTCATTCTCAGCTTAAAAAAATTTGAAGTGTTATATTATCTCCCTCTTGGGATCATTCGTCCTCGAATGATGACTAAAGGTAGATATCAAGGCATGAATAACAATGAGAACTCTTCTCAAAACTCACTCAATCAATCAAACTCTTGAATCATTGACCATCACTCCTCTACTATCATTAATAATTCTATCAAGGATGGAAAGTAGAATCACTCAAAGGGCTGGGAACGAAAGATCATTAGCACGATTAAATTGAGAAATCTTTTTTGAGGATATTTATAATGAAGTACAATATCCCTCATCTATTAGAACTCACTTTGAGTTCACAGAACTATACGCAGTGTAAAACTCAGGTCACATCTCATTCAACATAGAACCAGAGACTCTTAGATCCATGAGGTAAGATCACTTCTTTTCTTGAAACTCAACATGAAAGGGAATTAACATGACGTGCATGGGACTAGGCTATGGGCATGACACTCATACACCAGAAAGGAACAAATATCACTTTGACTAAAGTATAAGGACTATATGAGATGGAAAAGGATTGATATCTAATCTTGATGAGTCCATCTCTATCGCAAAACTCAAGATCTATGTTGTTTTATCACCTCATCATCTCCCTCTTAGCTCAAAGGTCGTCTCTCTATGTGTGCGAATCAATTCACCTTTCTAAGCTATATGTACATATCTCCACATGTTCAGGGAATCACTATCCACAATAATATCTTAAACTCTTTTGTTATACTATAGTCACATATATAAAACAGCCTCTAAGACTCTCTTCAAAAATATCACTCTTAGCTTCCTCCTATCTCTATGGAAATCTTCCTATATTTGGTACTCTTATTAGCAAACATAACCACTTTCCACAATACTTATAATCTAACCTCTTCTTTTTACATGTAAACACTCAACTTTGGTGCTCCTATAAACTCATTTGTATGAGACTTGGACTATTATGGAGAACTCCTCATCATCTATCTATAAGCCCCAATCGACTCATTTACTAGGGATGACAAAGAATGCTTAAATCAACCTACTCCACGTTAACATCTCAATGTACTATCAAGGTACTGTTGTAACTCATAAACCTAAAGTCTTTCACTGTTATAGACTATCTTGAATATATATTTTAGCCCCTTTTTCTTACCTAATCACTTAGCCTCAATTCACTATTTTCATCTTAGTGTCACATTTGCCATACTCGTAACCACACACTCCTTTCAAGCCAATATCTTAATTGCTTGCATATGTTATGTCAAGCCTACTAGACCAAATCTCCAACTAATAGTGTCACTCTTATCCTGTTGTCCCCTCTTTTTAAGATACTCACTTAAAGTTCAAGTTTAAGGTTTAATACTAAACACATACATCCACACTTCTCATATATATATATATACACACTATACTTACTCTAAACTACTAGATAAACTCAAGAAAAAATGTTAGATCACTAAATCTCATGATAAGAAATAAATCTTTATCCAATGGTCCATCTAAGTATAGTGGATAATCACACTCTCTTTTTAAGTTAAGATAATATCCACTCATCCATTATACTTCCTTACCTAGCTAAGCTAATAACTCTATAAATCTCATATGACTCTCCTTTCAAAATCATGAGCCTAGTTTAGATCTACTACTTTATTTCCTCTGTTTTTATATTCAACACATATACTTATCATTACTAACACAATGCTACTTCAATATCAATTCCTTTCATATTCGAGTGTGCATCATCTCATACAAACTAACAACTCTTCCTCTACCTTATCATAGAAGCTAGATGATACTTACTACTCTTTAACCAAAACTTATAAGGAACTCGACTTATCACCACATGACTCTTAGCTACTAACTTCAAGAAGTTAATATTCCCACTCTTTGTGATTTCTATATCTTTCTAGCTTTAGGATCATTCTACCACATATGGTTTACAAAGATATCCAATCACCTTCTCTCCAGGGGAGGGGATACTATTAAATATTTAGAGGCATAACTTAACTTTCCTCTCAAGAATAACATCTGAAGACTGATTTAGGGAACAAAATCTAGAAATACATCTTGTCTTGCTCTAGTTCAGATGCACGATTCATATGAATAAGAGTGCCTTATTTTGGATTGATAAAATTAAGCATACTGATTGGCTCCTCTCAAGCCTAGTGTAGTCTCTTTGTTTTCTGAATACTTTATCTGAAGGCAACTCAACAATAAGGATCTAGAATTTTCTATTTCAACCACCTTAATTATGAGATGTAGTTGAACAAATATAGCATCCGCACGAATATAGATAAGTTCCTTAGAAAGTAACTCTATTGTACGATCTAGAGTGTGAAATAAGGAAAACTTTTCTTAGATGTCAATAGTCCCTCATTTATAGAAGTGGGACCTCCACAACCATAAATAAGATCCTATAGATATGACTTCATAGACACCCTAAGACACTTAAACTCTGTGCTCTGATACCAAGTTTGTCATGCCTCGAGCCTACACCCTGGACGTGGCCGGCACTCAGAAAGCATTGCTGGTTCCCAAGAGAACTACTTGGTTCAATTCACTTATTCAATTAGCAGAAGATTTAATAAAATAAAAGAAAGTACTCAAGTGGGCAAGCAAATTCTCATGTAAAATAATTTTATGTCTTGTATTAAAATAACTCAATGTTTTCATTGAAAATAATTAATGAAAGTTTTTCAAAATTGACTCTGAAAGTAAGATAGACTCTACTATTCTCCATTTAACAAAGTCTATGAAGCCTCTATTAACTCATAAGAAGGTTCCAAGACAGGTTTAAGGCTACCTCAAGACAAATAAAACAAAGGAATAAACTAAAATAAAAGGGTTCCTCTGAAAGTAAGGAGGTCTCACCACTGTCTGCGACTGAATAGATCTTCAACGAAGTGCTTGGTGATGATCTCTAAAACCTATACCTGCATCATTTTAGTGGCGTCAGTATGTAAAATGTACGGTCTGTAAGATGGACAAAAAGTATTAAAAACCAGACATTAAAATTAAACTTTTAGATAGCTTAATTAAGTATGTTATGCAAGTAAAACGTATGTTTTTGAACTTGTTTAAAAGTGCAACTTAATATAAAGAAATACTGACTTTAATGCATCAATGAACACAACTCAATATATAAAAATTATCATACTCGAATGCTCAGCTCTACAGATAGCTCAACTCAATTAAATATGTAACATAATTAAAAAAAACTTTAATAAAGATATAATAAAACTCAGTGTGTAAAATAATAAACTTTACTTCTTAGGGAGTTTCTCTAACTGACAACTATCACTATGAGTTTCATGATGATACAACATCTTGCCCACGTTGCAAGAGCCGCCCCATACTTTGCCGGGGTAAGGAACAAAAACTAGGGGAGTGGATCTATCCCAAAACTAGGTCATCTCAGTGGCAAGTGAATAGTTATACTTAGGTACAGTCCTACCCTATGCTGGCTACGTATTTTATGAGTGCAAGTTATTATTATTACTCTCACTCATATCGGTGCTCAGTACTACTCCCAAAATTTTTAATTATATGCTCATACTTAAAAGAATATTCTTGCTCAATGCATTACTTTCTTCTCTTTGGGACTTAGCCCAACTTAACATTCTTTTATATTTTCTCAAAACTATCTAAAATCATAGGCTTTATGCTTCACTTTTCATAAAAATACTTATACTAATAATTTTCTTGAGTTTAAAGCAAGATATCAAGATTCATAAATTTTTTGTAGTAACTTTGGGGTTTAACAATTAAAAGTAGTATCTCAACTTAAGACCCCAATTTAGTAGAAGATTTTAGTAAATCTCATGCTTTTCTTCAAAAACTCATTAAATCATGCCTCATCTCATAAAAACTTATTCCCCAATATTTAACACTTTGTACTCAA
This sequence comes from Solanum virginianum, assembly GCA_000787875.1. Taxonomy (NCBI): domain Eukaryota; kingdom Viridiplantae; phylum Streptophyta; class Magnoliopsida; order Solanales; family Solanaceae; genus Solanum; species Solanum virginianum. The sequence continues at coordinate 8,636 of DF368731.1, forward strand.
TGAAATACATATATAATAATAGTTTAAATTACTCTTTTATTAATGTATAGAAAAGTCATCATGTTTACTCAAACATGCAAAATCTTTATTCAAAATACTTGTTTAATGCATGAAAAGTCATCAATCTCAAGATCAAAGAATGTATAATAAATTTATGATCATCAACTTCATCATGGTTCATGGAAAAGTATCCACGAATGAAAATTCCAACAATGTAAGATATAAAATAATAATAATCTCAGTGCATAGATAATCTAACTCAATAGAAGAGTAATTAACTCATTTAGAATTCAAGACTTAGAGTAAAACTCTATTTGAACTCAATTATGGAGAATAATCATGTGAGGCACGTGGATGAACTCAGTCCAACGCTATGAGTAACCTTACATACCTGAAAAATTAATATTACCATCAAAATTTGATGAGTACTAGCTTGCTTGGAGAAAATCCTCGAGATTGATGAAGAAATTTGAGTTGGTTAGATTAAAATTCATGAAGAATAACTTACCTTGAGGATGAATCTTAAAGTCTAATTCTAACTTGATGACTTTCTTAATGATTCTTGAGCGTTTATATTTAGGAATGAAGAAGAGAGTTTTTAATTATGAAAACTGACGTTTTATGCTTTTTGGGACCTTAAATAGACCCCCAAAGGTTTTAGGATAAAAGTAACCGCAAAATAAAAAGGAAAAAAACATCATAGCTTATCTAGTAAGGGTCCGCGTCAGGTCAGCGACGCTCTCCTGGAGCGGACCTTCAGACAACTCTGCGCTTCCTCACTAAAATGGTCATAAAGTTTTACTCCGAATTCTGAATAAGGCAAAATTGGATGCATTGGAAAGCTATTTCAAATATCTTTAATTTGATATATTATTCATTATCTAGTTTATTATACTTTAGCAGATATGGTCATTTGAAGTTGATCCTTCTATTGACTCATACGAAAACTTAGTTGGTAGAAATTCTTCAGACTTAACTTGATGTAAAAGATCTCTTATGACTCTAAATCACATCTAATATACTTTAAATACTAAGGAATTGATCCTAGCATGTATACACAACCTAAAAGTCACTGGTCAATCTAATTGTTATAAAATCTTACGTTAGATAAACGTTGGGAAAGTTTTTAGCTTAACTTTGTACTAGAGGGTTCGTGTGACCTTAGATCATCTCCAATTCTATTCCCACATTAACAAAATTTTCTTTAACACATATACTCAATTAAGAATCATTAACTAAAATCCTATATTATATGACGGATGGCTCAGTCTCAGCTTAAAAAAAATTACGGTGTTACACACGCACACACTTTCTCAACATGGATACATGGAAGACCAGATGAACCATATTCATCTCCATAGGCAACTCCAACTCATAAGAAGCCTTACCAATCCTCCTCAAAACTCTATAAGGGCCTGCAAACCTTAGGTTCAATTTTCCTTTCTTGCCAAACTAGACCACCCCTTTATGGGTGAGACTTTCAAGTAAACCCAATTACCAACCTTGAACTCAGGATCTCTTCTTCTCACATCGGAGTTGGAATTTTGTCTACTTTAGGTTGTTTTCAATCTCTCCCTTATCAAACTCACCTTCTCCATGGCTTCCAGAACAAAATTCGAACCTAGCAATGTCATCTCCCCTACATCAAACCATCCAACTGGGGATCTACAATGCCTACCATATAAAGCTTCAAAGGATTTCAATGCTTGAGTGGTAGCTATTGTTGTAAGAAAATTAATAAGTGGAAGATGTTCATCCCAACTACCCCTTAAACTCCAAAACACAAGTTCTAAGAATATCCTCAAGAGTTTGGATAGTCCTTTCGACTTGGTCATCCGTTTGAGGATAAAAAGTCGTGTTAAGCTTGACCTTGGTACCAAGACCTCTTTGGGGCCTCCAAAAATGAGAAGTAAATTAAGCATAACAATCTGAAATGATAGCCAAGGGCACCTATGAGATCTAACCAACTCATAAATATACAACTTGGCATAATCTTCGGCACTATAAGTCATTTTGACTGGTAGAAAATGAGCCGACATTGTCATTCTATCCACAAAAATCCAAATAGAGTCAAAATGTTTCCTAGTCTTAGGCAACTCAACCACAAAATCCAGGTTAATCTCTTCCTACTTCTAAGTAGAAATTTCTATGTCTTGGGCTAGGCCACCCGACCTTTGATGCTCGGCTTTCACTTGTTGGCATTTGTGACATACGGATACGAATTTGGCTATATCTTTCTTCATACCACCCCACCAATATACCTCTATACATCTTTGTAGAATCAGGGTGAATAAAGTAGGATAAATTATGAGCCTCCTTTAAGATCAACTCCCTTAAGTCATCAATATGAGGCACACATAACCTACCTTGGTACCTAAGGGTACCATCTCCCTCTTGGGAGAAAACCTCCACTTTACCATCCTTCACCAAGGTCTTCAACTCTAGCAAGGTGGGGTCAAGATCTTGTTTTCATTTTACTTCCTCAATCAAAGAAGATTTAGAACCATCAACAACTATTAAACCACCATTATCAACTTCATCCAACCTAACCCCCAACCTAGCCAACCTATGAACTTCTCTAGCCACCTTTTTGCAACCACCATCAATATGAGCTAGACTACCCACAAACACTCTACTTAGAGCATCGACCACAATATTAGCTTTGCTGGAATGATAATGCATACTCATATCATAATCTTTAAGGAGCTCTAACCACCTTTTTGTCACAAGTTAAGATCTTTTTTTGTGAACACTATTGGAGATCTTGTGGTCGGTAAACATATCAGCATGAACCCCATACAAGTAGTGGCACCAAATTTTCAAAGCAAACACCATGGCCACCAATTCAAGATCATGAGTGGGATAATTTCGCTCATGTACCTTAAGTTGTCTAGAGGCATATGCTATACCCTTGCCATTTTACATCAAAATACACCCCAAACCAATTCTTGAGGCATCACAATATACCACAAACCCTTCTAATAGAGCCAAGATAGGAGCAAAAAAAGGCTTATCTTTCAAAGTTTCCCAAGATAGGAGTGGAGACAAGCTTATCTTTCAAAGTTTGGAAACTCTTTTACATTCATTGGTCCACATGAATTTTGCCTTCTTTTGGGTCAACTTTGTCATAGGAGAAGCAATAGAAGACCAATACCACATACCCTATTGCTCTCTCAACCAAAATTCACATTTTTCATATTTAGCAAACAACCTCTCATCCTTCGAGATTTGCAATATCGCCCTCAAGTGATTCACATGCTCTTTCGCACTCCGGGAATAAATCAATATATCATCAATAAAGACCACCACAAACATTTCAAGGTAGGGTTTAAAGGCCCTATTCATGATATCCATAAATGAAGCTGGTGCATTAGTCAACCCAAAGGACATAACCACAAACTCAAAGTGCCCATACCTAGTCCGAAAAACCATCTTGGGAATATTACACTCCCTCACCTTTACTTGGTGGTATACAGATCGAAGATCAATCTTAGAAAAGTGACTAGCCTTTTGTATTGATCAAAAAGGTAATCAATTCTTGGTAGAGGGCACTTGTTCTTTATGGTAACCCCATTAAGTTGCCGATAATCAATGCACATTCTAAGAGAACCATCTTTTTTCTTCACAAATAACACTGGTGCACCCCATGGTAACTTACTAGGCCTTATGAAACCCTTCTCCAACAAATCTCTCAATTGATCCTTCAATTCGTTCAACTCCACCGGGGCCATACTGTAAGGGGAAATGGAAATGGGTTGTGTAACGGGAAGGAATCTATATTGAAGTCTATTTCCCTTCCAAGAGGGACACTGGGAAGCTCATCGAGAAAAACATCAAGAAACACATTGACTATCGAAACTGACTCAATAGGAAGGACTTTGGACTCAACATCTCTATCCCTCACAAGATGATAAAGGCAACCGTTAGAAATCAACTTTTGGGCTTTAAGACAAGAAATGAATCTACCCTTGACCACCATATCATGACTTTCCCACTCAAGGACACGCTTTTTGGGCTTTAAGACAAGAAATGAATCTACCCTTGACCACCATATCATGACTTTCCCACTCAAGGATGAGGTCATTAGGGAATTGGAATTTAACCTTATGGGATCTACAATCAATGGAGGCATAATATGCATATAACTAATCCATACCAAGAATGATATCAAAATCTACTGTATCTAATTCAACAAAATTGCAAGGCAATACTTTATACAATCTGAACACGGGATAATTTCTATAGACTCTTCTGGAGACAATGGACTCACCAACGGGGGTTGACACTTCATAAGGTTCACACAAGAATTCAGGATTCATATGAAGCTTTTTGGTAACAAAAGAAGTAATGAAAGAAAGAGTGGCACCCAGATCTATCAATGCATACACATCATGATCAAAAATCTTTAACATACCGGTGACAACATCGGGCACCTCATCCACCCCTTGCCTTCCTTGAAGAGCATAGAACCTATTTTACCTTGGAGCACCCCTTTGTTAATGACAACATCAGATACCTCGTCTACCCTGGCCTTCCTTGAAGAGCATAAAACCTATTTTGCCTTAGAGCACCCCTTATTAGCCTCCCTTTGCCCTTGGACCCGCATTAGCATCTTGGCCTTGAGGACGACCATCTCTACCTTTGTTTTGAGTACGAGGATAATCAATAACCTTGTGACCTACTTTATGACAACCATAGCAAGCATTAGAGTTTCTCAAATAATGTTTCAAACTTGACTTCTCTCGCTCCTTATGAAAGTTTTCGAGTCCCCTTTGTAGATTTGGAGGAAGCAGCTAACAACTTTGATGAGAAGTTTGTCATTGGAGAGGGTGGCTTTGGAAAGGTTTATAGGGGTGCTTTTCGTGACGGGACAAAGGTAGCCCTAAAACGGCGTAAGCCTGAGTCCCCACAAGGTATTATTAAGTTCCAAATAGAAATTAAGATGTTCTCTTAACTTCGTCAACCCTATCTAGTTTCATTGATTAGATATTGTAATGAAAGAAATGAGATGATTTTAATTTATGACTACATGGAGAACAGGGATCTCAGAAGCCATTTGTATAGGTCAGATCTACCCACTATGAGATGGGAGTAGAGTTTGGAGATATGCCAGAGGTCTGCAATACCTTCATACTAGCTCAGTTATACATCGTGATAAATCTACAAGCATATTGCTTGATGAGAATTTTAAGGCAATAATTACTGATTTTTAACTATTTAAGAAAGGGTTGAGCCTAATCAGACTCATGTTAGTACATATGTGAAAGGAGCAATTGGCTACCTTGACCCTGAATATTTTAGAAGGCAACAACTCATAAAAAATCTGATGTTTATTCTTTCAGTGTTGTTTTGTGCGAAGTTCTTTGTGCTAGGCCTATCATAGCTCCATCTTTTCCGAGGGAGCAGGGAAACTTAGATGAATGGGCAATGTATTGGCAGCAAAAGAGACAACTGGACCAAATAATAAATCCTAATCTTATTGGGAAAGTAAGACTAGAATCCCTCAGGAAGTTTAGAGAAACAATGGTGAAATGGTTGGCCGCTTATGGTATAGATAGGCCATCTATGGATGATGTGTTGTGGAACCTAGAGTATGCACTTCATATCCAAGAGCCTATCATGAGAAGATTCGAAAGAAAACAATACTATTCGTGTTGGCAAGATCTCTCCACAAGTTGATCCTTTCAGTCATGTTGACCCTCTCTTCATTTTAATATGAGTGTCTAACTGTTTCACATGTTGTATATGGTTTCTAATAAGTCATTCATGCATAGAAATCATTCTATTAATATCTTGTCAGCAATAAGCCTTTTCTAAGCATGGAAAATATTAATAGAATGATTTTTAATGTACGAATAACATATTAGCAGTGGCAGAGCTAATAATGGATGATTAAGAAGAGTCCTTAATATTATAGAATTCAATTGTCCTAGTTCCTAATCTTTAGGAATTTGTTGTAACTCTTTCCTTGTATTTATATTTTGTTAATAGTCATTATCTTCTTATACATTCTTTATATAGCAATGTATGGTCAATAACACGAATCATAGTTTTTGCCATCATCTATGTCACGATCCAACACCGTGGGCCGTGACTAGTGCCCGAATTGGGCACCCAAACACCATCACAAAGCCGAGTTACAAACAGATGACTTATATTTACAAAAATTTCAGTAGAGTTTCCTTTGTTTTACGAACTATCCAAAATAATCCTGCACTTAGAAAATACCAACAGATGCCATGTGGCAGAGTTTTCTTTATTTTATGGACTATCCCAAAATAACCCTACACATCAAAAGATACCAACAGAGACCATATAGAGTCAAAAGAATAACATATATACATATACGGGCCGACAAGGCCGCCATGGCGGATAAAGCCGTCCAACATAAAAATCATGCAAGTCTAATCAAATAAACTGGGTACAACCTACACATATATGTCCACAAACCTCTAAACATACTGACGGAATCATAGGATGGGACAGGGCCCCGCCTTACCCTTGAATAAATATATACAAAGCCACGAATGAGGGTATACCAAAAGTAGGCTCCGAAACAGGGGGAGCACTCCAAACAGCAGAAGGGTGTCCTAAGCTGGTGGATCACCAAAATTTACGTCGGTACCTGCGGGCATGAAACGCAGCCCCCAAAGAAGGGGGGTCAATATGAAATACGTACTGAGTATGCAAAGCCAAATGTACAGAATATAAATCTGAGTATTAATCCAAACACAAGTATGGAAGGCAAATGCATATCCAAAAATATTAAAATGTTTACTTCCAAAATACAAATCATACATAAGGCACAGGAAATATGGTCGCCCGCCCGTCAATGGCGCCATAATGCAGCATATTACCAGAAAGTTTCAAATCTCCAAATCCCCATCATATATCACATCACAGAAATAGTGTAAGTGAACCAGACGTTACGTATCGCCATCCCTGTACTCACCCAAACACAACATAACACCCAACACAGCAGAAAACCCAAGTGAGCCAGGCATTACGTATCGCCATCCCTGCACTCACCCAAACACAGCATAACACCAGAGTATATCATAAGGCGCACGATAACCAACCAGCCCGAGAACCGATGAATGATATCAGAGTAGGCACGAGCGGAGTATTGAGTAATCATATAAGGCGCACGACAACCAACAGGACTGGGAACCGGTGAATGATATCATAGTAGGCACGAGCAGAGTAATGAGTAATCATATGCATAAAATCATTGTCATAAATCCATAAGATAAGTAAAGTATTCATATTTGAAATCGGACAAGCAATTATTATACATTCTTTCAAAAGTCACCAAAATCACATAAAAGGGCATCGCGAGACCCATGGATGGTGGACGCCCGAACTGGCCTAACTTACAGAGAACATACTCATTCCATATCATACAAACTCCTACGAGGAATTTCAAAGCAATCCGAGCTTTTCGGTAAAAGTTATGGACGTTTATAGTTTTAAAATAGTTAAAGTATAACTTCTTTCAAAAACTAATCAAATTTCACATACCCTTTGTAACTTATTAATTCAAAGATATAAGAATCAAAGTTATAACATATTAACACAAGAATACCAAGAAACAAATATGGACCATACACATGCTCGGATTGCGAGAATAGAGTTTCCTCGAGGCTCGTATCATTGAATTGCGATAACTTCTTTCAAAACTAATCAAATTTCACATACCCTTTGCAACTTATGA
>DF368730.1:1132-11692 GCA_000787875.1 Solanum virginianum
AACCCAAATGGGTGTCAGTCACGGCCCGTAAACCGGGACGTGACAAAAAATAACTCCTCAAAAAAGTCAAAAACTCAATTAAAGCATAAATGTTAGTCAATATCGGTATTGTTCTTATTAATGGAGATTATCCTTGAACAATATAATCTTATCTTTTATTCTTATTTTTAAAAATAATTTTTCTATATTTAAAATAAATGATTTTATTAATTTTTCAACTTTCATTAGTTTGAAAAATCAAATTACATACCTTTGTTAATTGAAGGTTAATTATACTCCGTCAAATTATATATGGGCTAAAATTGAATAAATATATAACAAAAGAACTAAATTGCTATTTAAACATGTACATGGCTATTGTAAATACTATATAATGCTCACCAAAGAGGTTAATCGTTCCACCATTTAATTCATTATTTTACAAAGCAAATTATTTTTTCCATCTCCTTTTCTCAAACTGTTGAAGGAAATAATTCAATGACACTATTTGTTGTGGTATGATGAAAGAAATTCTTGTGATGCCAGTTGATCATTGTAAAGAGAATGTTACTGAAATGGTTGATTTGTTGAAGTCATATAACTATAAAGGTGACATCTCTTTATCGAACTTATAATTTTGGTTCTTTGATATAAATAAGTTTTGTGTGATTTTTGTTTTTCAAAAACAATTTATATATCAAAACTAGTTTCGTAAAAGGGAGGAAAACCTAAACACCTAAATTGATTTTCAGGAATTACATAATAGAGTTAGATTTATATTTCTTGAAATCACGTGCAGTGCACGCGTTCCACAACTAGTACTATATTAAAAGCGTGAAGACCCTTAGAAATGTTGTTTAATTTGCCCTTCATTAAAAGACTCTTCTTTAGACAAAATCATCTTTTTGCTATTTTTATTAACTAGTTTTTTTGGTGTATTTTGTTTCTTTCCACTTTTCTTTTCTATATTTGAAATTTGGAGTTACCACTTTAAATTATGCATTATTAAATTACTTCTGCATATCATTTTCATTTTCTCTTTAAGTAGAGGATCGGTTCACCTATAGGTGAATTAGGATAGGTGTGATCATAACCTATAAAATTTTGGATCATACATAAGTGATTTTTCCTTATTACTAAAAATATTTCCTTTGGAATATATTTAAGAAAATAAACACTGAAAATAGTATTTTTCCTAGAAAACATCGCCCCTTCACATTAAACTCATGAAAGGAAAAAAAAGAAGATAAATGTATACAACTATCTTGACTTAAGAAAGAAAAAGAATTATGAAATAGATCAAATAAAATCCATTTATAGGGAAAACAACTATTTTGATCCTTCAGTAATACGTATATTCCAATTTAGACCCCTATATAATTTGGTTAAGAATTATACCCTTGAATTAGTATAAACATACGAGTTTAACATCTGAAATTAATGGAAATTAAAACATAAGAGAATTATTAAATAAACTAAACAATAATAATACAGAGAAGAAAAATAAAAATATGATTCGATGATAAATTCTTAAATGGTCATTTATCAATTTTCTTCATCTTTTTCTTGCTTCAAAATCTTGGATTGATCATAATATTTTCAATTCTTCTGGTGGAACAAATATCTCCTATGATTTCTTACATCTATACATAATTAATTAAAAAAACTCAAAATTAAATGCAGATAAGAAAGATAAGTGCACAACAAATTGGTTAACCATGTTGATGATCAATCATGACATTTTTAATTGGTAATTATAAAAAAAAATCCTCAAAAAAGCTAAAAACTCAATTATAGCATAGTAGGTAGTCCAAAATTAGATCTCGAAGAAAAATGACGAAACAAATGGCCATATAAGAAACTTTGTAAACAATGTTCAAAGACTTGGCAAACACTTGCAACACATGTGGAGTAAATCTAGTATATATATAAATTTTTTGAACCACTTTAATTAGGATTTTCATTGGATGGGATGAGTCAATATCATTGTTGTGAGATTATCCTTGAACAAAATAATCTTAGCTTTTATTTATGTTTTTAAAAATAATTTTTTTATATTTATAATAAATTATTTTATTAATTTTTCAACTTCCATTAAAATCAAAATTACATACTTTTGTTAATTGAAGGTTAATTATACTCCATCAAATTATATATGGGCTCAAGTTGAATAAATATATAATAGAAGAACTAAATTGCTATTTAAACATATTCATCGGCTATTGTAAGTATTATATAACGCCCACCAAAAGGGTTAAGTGCTCCACCGCTTAACTCATTCTTTTACAAAGAAAATTATTTTTTGCATCTCCTTTTCTCAAACTATTGGAGGAAATAATTCAATGGCATCTGCTTGTTATGGTATGATGGAAGACATTCGTGTGATGCTAGTTGATCATTGTAAAGAGAATGTTACTGAAATGCTTGATTTGCTGAAGTCCTATAACTATAAAGGTAAAATCTCTTTGTTGAACTTATAATTTTAGTTCTTTGATATCAATAAGTTTTGCGTGATTTTTTTTTTCAAAAAAACTTAATCGATACCTTGTGTGATTTTAGTATTGATCTTTTTTAAAATTCATCTTTTGTTTAGTAAATCTTGAATTTCTATTTTTTTTGTTGTTGTTATAACATTATTTCTATACTTGCTTATGTGATTGTACTGATCAGTAAATGAATTATGGTGTTTATACAGAACCAAATTAGATTCTTTATTTTTTGTTCTTGATATATGTTTGCCACACACTTGATTTGTCACACAATGGGAGGGTACCTAGGCGTTACTGGCACTCGGAGACTATTGCTAGCCCCCAAGCGGACCAACTAGTCTCATCGCCTTCGTTCAATCAGTTCATTCAGTAGAAGATAACAAAGAAATAACAATTTATAAGTGGGCTACAACTATCAACTCGATCAATCATAAATGAAATGCAAGAAAAAGGGATAATCTCAGTGTAAAAAAAGGGAATGGGAAAAAGAATCCCAACATCAGCCATTATTAATCTATGTCTATGAAGCCTCTATAACTATCATCTAAGAAGGTACCATGACAGGTCATGGCTATCACAGTCCAATAAAAAAACTCAAAAGAAAAATGAAAGCAAGTAAAGTGAAGATGTCCTCCTGGAGGCAGGGGAGGACTCACCAAGTTTGGATCAAGGAGCTCCAGACCTCAACAATTCGCCTGCTAAAGTCCTTTGTCTATAGAATCTGCATCATAAAATGATGCAGCGCCAAAAGGCCTTAGTACGTGGAATGTACTGTGTGTAAAATAGGCTAAAGTAAATAGTATATAATATCATCAGCTCTTCAATCACTCATCCTCAACTCTGAGTAGGAAATAGGACTCTATCACCTCACTATCCATCAAGACATCAAACAGTGACATCAACTTCAGAGTACTATCATAATAAAACCTATGTAGGAGTTTCTATAACTAACAACCACCACCTATAAGCCCATGATGATACAACGAAGAGATGTCCTTGCCACATCTGTCTAGTACCCCGCCGGGGCACGGGACGAGTCTATTCGGGATCCCAAAATAAGTCTGTCAAGCCCTCTGCGGGGCAAAGGAAACATCGACTTTCACCATCCAATCCTTTCCTACACTGGCCACGTAGTTAATGAGTGTGAGTGGGACTCACTCTTACCCAATTCGGTGCTAATACTTCTCCTAGGACTCAACATGCTCATAAGTCTATCAATACATCAAGGATTTCCATCGCTCAGCCCCTACGGGCAAGAACACTCACCTCATCCTATCATCTATCAACTTAAGGAGTAAGATTATTCCTTCAAACTAAGGTTTAACCTCATTTAAGACCCCTACGGGCGAGAACACTTAGCTCATCTCATCATCTATCACCTCAACGAGTAAGATTATTCCTTCAAAACTAAGGTTTGGTCTCATTAGTCTCTAAGAACACTAATTCAATCAGTTTCAGTCATCAACACCCTCATCTCAGGACTCAGACTCCAACAATCTACACATTCAGATAATCAAAGCTCTAGACATTACCCCTAAATTCATTCTTGAAGTACTAAACAAGGGGAAAACATGCAATTTAGGTATACAGCATTCAGACAATCAAGGCTCTAGATATTACCCCTAACTTCATTCTTGAAGTATTAAACAAGGGGAATTATGCAATTTAGGTATCCAATCACACAATAATGTATATAAATAGTGAATAAAAGTATGATGATCACTAATTTGAGATAATATCTAGAAAACTAAGATAATATTCAAGAAATAAAGATAATGCTCAAGAAATTCTTCAAGAATCACTACTCAAGACCCATCAACTATCAATTGTCAACTTACACATGTATTGGGACACATAGAAGAATAATTCCATGCTTTGGGTAGCCTTTACATACCTAGAGTGAAGAATCACCAAGTCTTCTTCAAAGAATTGAGACCTCACTTGAAACCCTCAACCCTTTCTTCTTCTCCTCTCTTAGAAAGCACGTTCAAACTTTAGAAAATATGGGTACTTGAAACCCTTTCGTATGAATTTAGGCTTAAAAATACGTTTTGGGACTTAAAAATAGGTTGAGAATAATGAAAATATCCTTCTCAAAATTTAAAAGAAAACGTTTAAAATATGTACATTGGTCCGCGACGCGCTAGGGGCATGAACTAGTGTATTTTTGTGATTTTCATCAAATTTCAATTCCTGAAGAAATTCTTTAAAAGAACTAAAGTGTCACTCCACACCCCCACCACGTCGCACCAGGGGTATGGACAGATACTGTCCCGACATTAATTAGCAAAAATTATTTTTCGCTCCGGTTGTTCTTAAATTGGGTCATGACTATTTTCTGACTCAATTTTTCGTGCTGATCGCAAATCTGATCTCGAGTTTTCCATCAAAGCTTTGAAAGACGCGTTGTGCGCATAATTACGTTTTAGAGACATTTTGATAATTTTACGGAGTGTTACATAATTAGCTTCTGCAATAAAGATGTACATGATTACTCAAAATCGGATCGTTAATTTTATGTTATTTAATCAACTTACATATATGTTTTACACTTGATTTATTTGTAGAACAAGGGGAAAATTGTTCTTTTTTAATTAGCCGAATAACATTAAATTAGAGAAAAATATTTATCAAATGTAACACCCCCTAAAATTTTCTATATGATTTGGATGAGTATGTGCAGATGATATCGAGATAATATTGAGAAAATCTGAAAAAACCTGCAGATGCCGATTACAAGAGGGGTTACGAGTCATAGAAAGGTTTAGGACTCGTAAATCGGGTTTCATAGAAACTTCCAGTGAATTCAAGTTTCAACGACCTTCAGAGTATGAGATAGGTGATGACTCATAGACCACAATACGAGTAATAAGGGAGGCCTTCATGACAAATTCCAGTGAGGATCAATTTCTAAATATATGGGTCATGAGAGCTAGTTACAACTCGAAGAAAAGACTACGAGTCATAGTCAGGGTCTCGTAGACCCTATCGACAGATTTTAAGAGGAACAATCTTGTCTTTTCCAGTTCTTTTTAATGAAACCTCATACATTTTAGGCCTCATATAAAGCCTTGGAATAAACCCTAAGGCCACATATTCTTTATTCCACACCTTAAGAGTTTTGAGAGAATTGGAGGAGGAGGAAGGAGCTAGAGTTTCCACCCAAGAGCAAGAGTTGATTGAGTTTCCATTATTTCTTCAATCCCCAGTATGTAAGACTTACCAAAGTTTGAAATCTTTCCTTCACATGCTCCCTCATCTTCTTGAGTCAATATTTTGGAGAAAAAAGTTGAGGTTTTGAGAAAACTTTACCATTTTAATATTGAAATCCTTGTATCTATCTTTAGGTCTTGTTATACAACATGAGATAATCTCTTGCACTACATGGGTATTCTAACATGAGATTTGGACAGGGGTTTTCATCCTTGATAGCATGATCACTAAACTACATGTCTTTATGGAAATCTTATGTATAAATTGAGCATGTTGAGTTGAGTAAATTGAGCATGTAGAGTTGAGTAACTTGAGTATATCGAGTTGAGTAGATTAAGGATGTTGAGTCGAATGAGTAGAGTATAATTAAGAATGAGGGACTTTTGTATTGAGTTGCATATATTTTCATACATAACATCTTGCTTGCATTACATGATGGGTTAATTGAATGAGTCTAAATGATCATTTGGGTCTGTGTCGAGTCGATTGATTGCATTGATTGATTGAGTTGTTGAGCATTGAGATGAGATGAGATACCCCAAAAGGGTTGAGTTTGAGTTCTTGATTGAGCATAGAGTTATGAATTGATGATGAGTTGATGATGAGTTAATGATGAGTTGATTGATGAGTTGAGCATGTTTTAGTCTTGGAAGGAGTATTGAGTACCGAGCGGAAGCGAGTGTATATATCTAAATCAGTATGTGAGCATTTATATACCTACTCAATCCCATAGAACTATGTTGCCAGCGTAGGATAGTCGTTATAACTAGTTTGGCGCTCTTGTCCTGCAAGTGGACGTTTATTATGGATCCAAGAGAGAGAGAGTTGATTGCCCTTTTCCGTGGCAAGTTATGGGCAGACGTGGCAACGACGTCGGATCATTATACATCACCGTGAAATAATGGTGGGATGGAGAGTATATCGATTAGAGAAACTCCAAAGCAATATTGATTGAGCATGATATTTTCAAACTGGGATTATTTCTACTGAGCCTATTTTACCGAGTATCTTTTAACATGATTTACTTGAAACTTGTATAAATTGATTTGAGTATGAGTTGTTGAGCCGAGGAAAGTAAGTTGAGTTTTACTTTTCTTGAGCTATTTCACATACTAGTATATTCCATCTATTGATGTTTATTTTGGGCTTGCATCATTTAATGATGCAGATACAGCAGAGGACTTCAGCACACACATCGTTGAGGCCCAGATTCGGTACATTCTCGAGTTGGTGAGCCCTCCTAGCTTTCTGGAGATGCCTTTCTATCTTCTTATTAGTGTTGAGTATTATATTTATTTGATTGGGGTGTACATGGCCTGTTATGACACCATGTAGACTGCTGAATAGAGGCTTCATAGACTATGAACATAGAGTATGGAGTTGATGTATCTAAACCTATTTTTATTTTAAAAACCATGATATATTAGAGATATGCATTTTACCTTCACATGAGGTTTCTTTTTGATTGAGTAATATTTTTCCGCTGTTGATTATGATATGATGATGAAGCCAAGTGGTTTACTCGGGGGCTAGCAATAGTCTCTGAGTGCTGGCCACGCCAAGGGTACCCTCCCGGGCCATGACATTAAATCTATCAAAAAATAATTTTTGAAGATGTAGATCTTTGAATTTTATAAGTCTATATCATCTTTTGTATAAAAAAAATTGGGGTGGAGGAGTGGCACAAATTATAGCAATGGAGGGGGAATAGAAAGAGTAAAATAAGAATGAATCTGACTATCATTATTATTGATCTTGAGATAACCTTTTGTTGGATGTAGACAATAAAAGGTTTCAACACTTTTATTGGATTTCATGCTCAGGAGGATACCCTAGACATAGTCGGCACTTAGAGACTATTGGTAGTCTTAAGTGAACCACTTGGCCTCATCACATTCATTCAATCAACATTTAAAAAAAAATCCATAAAAGACTGATGAGAAAAAACAGGTGGGCAGTCTTAATATGTAATACTCAAGTCAAGTCAATAAGACTAGTATGAAGGAAACTAGCCCAAAAGTAAATATCCAAAATAACAATCCCAAATCTAGTCTATGAAGCCTCTATCTAAACTATTTGGATGGTACCATGACAGACCATGCCTACCTAAATTAAAGGATATAAGATACTAACTCAAGCTAGATTAAATTTAAATGAGTATCCCCTGGAAGCAGAAAAGGACTCACCAATCAGCTGGATGTGATTAGATCCTCAAGGTTGCGCCTATTGATGATCTCTAATACCTGTTTCTACATCATGAAAATATGCAGGTCCAAATGGACGTCACTACGTAGAATGCACGAGTATATAAAATAGTTGAGTGAAATAGATATAGGTAGAATAACAATAACTCATGAATGCTCAATCAAGATGTCCAATGTCTGTCTAAAGCAAGAATAAGGAGTGGACAATGACCAATCATTATAATCCAAGTCAATCCAATCTAATCAGAGTACTATCAGTATGGAACCTGTCTAGGCATTTCTCTTATCCGACAACAACCACATATGAGCCAGTGATCGTATAGGAATCTTGTTGATGATGCCACAACTGTTCAATACTTTCCAGGGTAAAGAATGAATCGATCCATAATGGATCTAACAATCAAGTCCTCTATTATTTCAGGGACCTATCAAGAGAGACATCCAACTCAACGATTTCAATCCTCTTCTACGTTTGATGACATAGTTATTGAGTTTGAGTTGGACTTACTCTTACTCAATTAGGTGCTTGATACTCTTTCCAAGACTCAGTGCTTATAAGATAGTCATTCTCAATCAACTAGCCCAATTGGACATTTGTCAACTCAATTCATTACATCAACTATCAATTCTTTGATTTGGAACATTCTTTTAGGATTAGCTCCTGACTCATCAAGACTCTCTATAATGCATCATTCCAACTTGTAATATTCAAGAAAAACAAAGTATGGTTAAAGTATTTAGGGATTCTATAGACACTTTAGGTTCAAATTATACTCATGCATACCATTTAAGTGCAATATGTAAAAATAACAAGAATTCATTCTAAGGTTCATGTAGAAAAGAAATATAATCTATTCCAAATATTTAATTCATAAAAACTGTAATTCATGCAAGATTATATGGCAATACATTAGGATTTTAAGAAAAATCTTCAAGAAATATTCATTGGAGACTCAACTCACTCACAACTCCATCAATTCGGGGTATGGGGCAATTGGAAGAATATAATCCATGTTTTGGGAAGCCTTACATACCTAAAGTTTTGAATCTTGAAACAACTTAGGAGAATTCATAAGATTTATCTTCAAACCCTAGCCTTTGTCTCCCTTGAAACCTTGCTCTAAGTTTGATAGAGTGTTTTAGCATAAAAAGGTTCAAGTGACATGTTTAGGGCTTTATTTAGGTATAAAAAAAGTCAGGTTTAGACTTTGAAAGGGTGGAAAAAGATCAAAATAACCTTTCTTAAAATTTCGTCAACATCCTATATGGCTCATAGAAACTTCTATGGCATATAGGGACCCTTTCATAAAATTTTGGACAAATTTCGGTGTCTCTAGATCAATTCCACTAGCCCAATACCCATAGAAATTTCTATGACCCGTAGATTGATCCGTAAAATTTGGGATCAAAAAATTAATTTTCAAGACTTTTTTTCCATGAGTTAGCAGACGGACCGTACTTTAATCCATGGCCATGAATAGATTTCGTAGGTACACTCTGCCTCTGGCAGTCTCCAGTAAAACGACCATAATTTTTGACTCCGAACTCCAAATGATGTGAAATCAGTTGTGTAGGAAAGCTAATGCAAAGATCTTTCATTTGGTAAGTCATAGGCCACCTAATTCTTTGTGTGATAAAAGGTATGATCATTTAAATGTGATCTTTGTATAATCTAACATTAGAAACATAATTTATAGGAAGATTTTTGAACTCGACTAAGTACTAGAGGTCCCTTATAACCCTAATTCACTTCCCATATGTAAGAATGAGTCTTGAAACATAGGTTTATGTAAGAATAGGACTATTGGGTGTCACATATTATTCTTAGTTGAATAAAAAAAATCATCTGGCACCGAAGGGAGGGAGTCTCTAACAAGATTGTCGGAGCAAAAGTATTTTTTTAGCTGTTAGTTTTATTGAGAGTCCTTTATGTTTATAGTTATCTATTTTCAATGTATATTTTCATAATAAACTGGATTTGATTATATATATATTTTTCTATGATGATGTACTCACTGATTTTTAATAGAAAATAATGTTACCATTGTTGTTTCAATATTAATATAGATAAAAACAAATTTCAATATTTACCTAGTTACCAATCTAATTATGGATGTTACATCTTTATTTCCTCCTCTGCTTGATTTTAGCAACAATAAGTTATGTACGTGGAATTTCAATAAATAATATCATATGATGTCAAGTACAAAGTCAATAGGATACTTATTTTTTTGTTTTATTGTCATGCTTTTATAGAATTTTATGAAATTAAAATTCAACCATTCAGTCGACTAACAAATTTTAAAATGTGCAAGAGTAATCTAACAATAATGAATTTCAAAATTTTCACAATTTACTCTCTTTCATTCACATTAAAGTCACTAGCAAGAACAATCATAAATTAAAGTTGTCATTTCATGAATAAAACTTGACTTGGGAATGTATTAAATGATCAAGCAAGACAAGAAGAAAATAGTGTCCCCATCTTTCACTAATTTAATAAGATAATTGAAGTTTTATTTATCTCAACTTCAATGAAATACAAACAGAACAATATAAGCCACGTAGAAGAAGATAGCCCAAATCATCATAAACCAAAACTATATTTTCATAGGATTTATAACATTAAAAACTTTTCCATATCAAAATTGGTTTTATGGGGGGGGGGGGGGGGG
>DF368728.1:297-16359 GCA_000787875.1 Solanum virginianum
GTTCACTATGTGTCTGCCAACCACCAGTTTGATAAACATCACCCTATCGTTTACCCTCCTAACCTCCACCACAAACTCCCGAAGGTTCTCGTCTACAAGGATACCTACACCATTCCTACCCCTAGAACAACCCGAGTACCAAAAGTTGTTCCATATTGTTAGCCATAAACTGAATCGAGTCTCCAAACATTCCAGCTTTTGATGGTTGACATGACCTTTATCTTTGTGGCATATAAGCATATCAAAAAAAAATTTATTGGACAATTTCAATTGCTTTATAAAATAATGTATTGCAAGGTTTACTTTGGAAGAGAAGGACTTATCCCGTTCCAGGATTATTATCTGTGCATTATTTGGATTCTTTTCGAGGCCATCCATATATTTTGAAAGTTCAAAATTAGAAATGTATCAACCGATGCTTGGTCTATATGTTGTATAATATGCTTACATTGCAAGTTAAAATAAAGAATTAGTTAGTCAGAGGTTAAAAGGGAACAAAGTTTGCCAAATTTTTGTAAATTAAATGTCTTAATTGATGCAGGACGAAAATCTTAATTGTAATATTCTCTAACGTATATACTGAGATATAATTTAATAAAAATATCATATATTATTACAAAAAATTAATAGAGATAAGTTTTTATATTGTTGATAACTTCATCAACTACGCAATAAATTTTATAAGATATGGGCTAATTGTGGTAGTTCAACCCCGCGTAAAGCATGAATAATACCTAGTTTATTGAATATTAGACGCTTTCTACTTTAAAGGACACGTCATTATTCCAACCCACACATCACATACCTTATTGCAGTATGTTCGCTCCAAGCAACATCTGCATGTCTATTTTTAATGTAATTTTTAACATTCTCAGTTATTTTTGGACTTTTTTTTATGGCGTTTTGGAGCAAAATTTTTTATAAGATATTGCTCATTAAATTCATATTGCTCATTATTTTATGAATTTTTGAGACAAGGGTTCCCACAAAATAGTCTCTCTAGTAGTCGTAAGGTATAATATTGCTCATTACTAAATATTTTAAAATAATATTAAAAAATGACCGACTTTATTTTATCAATACTATAAAAATTAAGAGAAGGAATAACAATTACGAAAAAGTAATACTACAAATTATAATAATTAAATATAAAATACTTTTAAAAAAACACCCAGATTTGGCATTTTATTAATTTCAACGTATTTGTTTAATTCCTTTTTGGTTATATATAAAATTATATAGTACTATAAATTATAATAATTAATAACTAGAAATATTAAAAACATATTTTATTTTTACCACATATATTAGGATAAAGGAGTAACATATATATATATATATATGAATGTTAGGCCCGCCTACATGATACTCTCGCATAATTTTTATTTATTTTTTCTTTAAATAATTTAATATTTTAAAAATCAATTATATAGCCCAACAAAAGTTTAAAAAACTCAAAAGGTGTCATTTTTTATTAAATGATATTTTAGTCTGTCACAATCATTTGAAAAAGTCATAACTATTAAGAAAAATCACAACCCTTCGAAAAAGTCACAACCCTTCGAAAAGTTATAACCCTTCGGAAAAGTCATAACTATTCGAATTCGAACAAATCACAACTCTTCGAAAAAGTCACAATTCCTTGAAAAAGTCATACCCTTTCGAAAAAGTCACAATTCATGACGCTACAAAAAAATCACAACTTTTCTAAAAGGTCACAACTCCTTGAAATATCACAACCTTTCTAAAAAAATCACAATCCTTCAATTAATCTCTTTAGAAAAATTACAACCCTTCGAAAAAAGGCACAACCCTTCGGAAAAGTCACAACTCTTCAAAAAAGTCACAACCCTTCAAAAAAGTCACAACTTTTTGTAAAAGTTATGTGAGACTCTGTGTTTCTCGTCTTCCATAATGTCTATAGGGTGACATGTTATATAAGACATATATGATTTTGCATAGAACCTAAGGATAACAAGGCTGCGAATAGGTGGTAATATCAAGGACTTAAAGTTTTAAGATAAAGGAATCCCTTAAATACGCATTCGGGATTAAAGAAATGGCCCGAGTGGCACCTTGCCCTTTTTGGAATGTTTAAATTCCGTTTCACTTTTCGAATGGAACTAAAAGTGTATACTTTGTTAATAATGGATTTTTAAAAGGGTATTTTAATAGCACAAAGGTCATATATTAAGTTTTGGAATCAAGAAAGTTGCAAGATAAAGGTGGATACCATAAGTTTCTTTAAGAAATCCTTCTTAAATTTGGGTCAAATGTATCAAGTCATATCTCCCAAAATATAAGAAGTTAGAAGGTCCATGACCTATCAAATCGACGATCTACAAGTTTAGTTTGCAACAAACAAAAACGTGCATCAAATCGACTTCAGAATAACAAGTTATGATAGATTTACCGTGACTGTCCGAGTAGAAAATCGGGTCATGGGCTGGGTTGGGTCAAGCCCAACTTTACGTAGGCTAATTTAACCTTTTAAAGCTAAAAATGAACCATTTTCATCCCAAAATAGTTCATAACCTGAAAAGAGAGCTCCCACAAGTTCCCTAAGTGATTGAGGTAAGTTTTTCACATTTTTACTATTGAAATTCGTCCTCGTGCCTAGAAATACGTGCCTTACAATTTGCAATTATTTTTCCTCCAATTAGTTGTGTTTAGGGTTGTGTTTGGACTGTAAAAAAGAGGTGTTCTTGCTTGTTATTCTTGGTTTGCAGCTAGTGTGTTAAGGTAATAATCTTGGGGCTCTTTTATGGTCATTTTTACAAAGATCTATGGACGTTTCCTCGAGTAAATATTATATGGCAAATCTGATCATTAATGCTCAATTCTGGACTATTTATAGGCAGTTTTAAATTGCATAAATGTAGTGGTTGTGAAGCTTAGGACGTAAGGAATAACTTTTGTGAAAAAACTTTGGGCAATTGGACATTCGTTGGAGATATGTTAAGGCCAATCTCCATTCCTTCTTTTAGCATGAAATTCGAGAAGTTTTCCAAAATGTCAAATATGGTATTTTACTATTTTGTTGCTAGAAAGACCTTTTATAAAAGACATTGGGATTGCAGCTGAATTATTTTTATGATGATATTAGGTTGATATTCCATTCGTTCGCCTAAACTGGACACTCCATATCTTTATATCAATTTATCGATTTTTCCTGTCTACTTGTCCATATATTGGGGTGTTGCTCGTTTTGATATGGTGTCACTAAAAATAAAGGAAGGTTATGAGGAAAATGTAGTATAATGCTCCCACCCCCCAAAAGGAAAATTGATTTTGCTATAGATTTGCTCCCCCGTATGCAGCCTATATCCATTCCTCCCTATAGAGTAGCTCCTGCAGAGCTACAGGAATTGAAGAAACAACTAAAAGACTTACTTGATAAAGGCTTTATTGGGCCAAGTAAATCTCCATGGGGCTCTCCAGTGCGCTTTGTTCGAAAGAAAGATGGCTCCTTATGGATGTGTATTGATTACAAGCATCTAAATAAAGTCACTATCAAGAATAAATATTATCTTTCACAGATTGATGACTTATTCGACCAGTTATGGGATGCCAAATATTTTTCAAAGATCGACTTGTGATCCGCGTACCACCAGTTGTGAGTCAGGGATGTTGATATTCAAAGATAACATTTAGGACAAGAAGCTAGCATGCGCACCACTTTGAGCTATATTACAGACTTTCTAGAACAACAAGTTATAAGCTAAATTCTCCAAATGTGAATTTTGGTTAACTTCTATAGCTTTTCTTGGTCATGTTATTAGTGGAGATAACATCAAGGTCGATGACCAGAGATAGAATAGTGATGATTGGGTCGAGATCCTTGAATCTGATAGAGCTAAGTTTCAATGAACTAAAGCATGTGAACAGATTTTTCAAGAGCTAAGGAAAAGGCTTACCATCACACCTATCTTGGCTCTTTTGGATGGCACCAAAGACTACATTGTATATTGTGATGCCTCAAGAATTGGCCTAGGTTGTGTTCTTATACATCATGATAGGGTTATCACATATGCTTCCAGAAAATTGTGGAAACATGAACTAAAGTATCTTACTCATGATCTTGAGCTTGTTGTAGTCATTTTTTCCCTAAAGATCTGGTGGCTTTATATATATAGTTCATATTGATGTTTTTACCAACCATTCAACTAGCTAGTTTGTCGGTACATTTAGTAGATGCGGAGGATGAGAGTGTAATTTTTTAATATACAACAAAAATCTTTCATTGTTACTGAAGTAAACAAGCAACAATGTGATGATCCTGAGCTTATGACATTGAGGGAATGTGTTCCACAATAGCAACATCCTTTATTTGAGCTAACTTGAGATATAGTTCTTCAGTACCAGGGCCACTCATATATGCCAAATATCGGAGGACTCCGTGTGAGATTCTTTCCGAGGGCCATACTGGAGCGATAAAAATGTATTGGGACCTTCGACAAATCTATTGGAGGAATGTCATGAAAAAAGATATTGCACAAATGGTAGCACAACGTCCCAACTGCCAGCAAGTTAAAGCATAACATCAAAGACCTAGAGTCCTAGCTTAGTATATTGAGCTTTCATTATAGAAATAGGACATGATAAATATGGACTTCATAATCGAGTTGCCTCATACTCCATATAGGTATGACTTTATTTGGGTAATCATTGATAGATTAACAAAATCTACTAATTTCTTGCAAGTAAGAATGACATATTTAGTGGAGGATTATGCTAATCTTTACATGTAAGAGATGGTTCACCTTTGTGGAGCTTCGTTATCTATTATCTCAGATCAAGGGGCTCAATTTACAACACATTTTTAGAAGTCTTTTCAGAAGGGTCTGGGCACTCAGGTAAATCTTAGCACTATTTTTCATCGACAAACAGAGTGATAGGCAGAGCGTACCATCTAGACCGTTGAGAATATGTTACGTGCCTATGTGCAGGACTTTAAAGGAAGTTGGGATGATCATCTACCTCTTATTGAGTTCGCTTTTAATAACAGCTTCCTAGCTAGTATTAAAATGATGCCTTATGAAGCACTATACAAGTGAAGATATAAGTCACCGATCGGTTAGTTTGAGGTCAGGAAGGCAAAATTGCTAGGCCCTAATCTAATTTAGCAAGCGATGGATAACGTGAAACTTATTAAAGACCAGTTGCAAACAACCCAGAGTCGGTAGAAGTCTTATATAGATGTTCGATGACGAGATTTAGAGTTTGATATAGAAGATTAGATTTTATTAAAAGTATCACGTATGAAAGGTACCATGCAATTTGGAAAGAAAGGAAAACTCAGTCCTAGGTATGTTGGACCATATCAAATTATTTGAAAAATTGGCAAGGTCACTTACAAGATTGATTTGCCTTAAAAATTGGGGACAGTCCATCCAGTGTTTCATGTATCTATGCTGCAGAAGTGCATTGGGGATGGTTCATGTATTACTCACATTAAGAATATCCACATTACTGAAGACTTATCTTATCACGAGGTGCCAGTGGCCATTTTAGATCGACAAGTGAGAAAGCTTCGGAATAAAGAAGTGGCCTTCATGAAAGTATTGTGGTAGAACAATAATATTAGAAAAATAACTTGGGAAGCGAAAAAGGAAATGATGAAGAAGCATCCTTAGCTATTTACAAATTAAGGTTAGTTGCATTTTAAAAATTGGCAGTCATCTTTTTACAGTAACTTAAATTTTAAATGAGTTGGGAGTATAATTTATATGGGTTGTCGCGGGATAGTTATGCAAAACTTAGTAGTTAGAATTTTTTTAGAAGTTGTTTATGAATTGGAGAGATAAAAGGTATATCCTCAAAAATCACATTTTAGGAGATAACAATGCAACCAAGGGGCTGCCTTGACACATTCGCGAACGAATGTTTATAAGGGGGAGACTGTGAGACTCTGTGTTTCTCGTCTTCCATAATGTCTATAGGGTGACGTGTTATATAAGACATATATGATTTTGGATAGAACCTAAGGATAATAAGGCTGCCAATAGGTGGTAATATCAAAGACTTAAAGTTTTAAGACAAAGGAATCCCCTAAATACATATTCAGGATTAAGAAATGGCACGAGTGACACCTTGCCCTTTTCAAAATGTTTAAATTACGTTTTGCTTTTTAGATGGGACGAAAAATGTATACTTTGTTAATAATGCATTTTTAAAAGGATATTTTAATAGTACAAAGGTCATATGTTAAGTTTTGGAGTCAAGAAAGTTGCAAGATAAAGGTGGGCCAAAGTTACCATAAGTTTCTTTAAGAAATCCTTCTTAAATTTGGGTCAAATGTATCAGACTATATCTTCCAAATTATAAGAAGTTGGAAGGTCCATGAATTATCATCGAAGATCTACGAGCCTAGTTTGCAATGCACAAAATAGCACATCAAATCAATATCAGAATAAAAAGTTATAAGAGATTTACCGTGATTGCCCGAGTAGGAAACTGGGTCATGAGCCGGCTCGGGTCAAGCTCAACTTTATGTCGGCTAATTTAACCTTTTAAAGATAAAAATAAACCATTTTCATCCCAAAATAGTTCATAAGCTGAAGAGAGAGCTCCCACAAGTTCCCTAAGTGTTTGAGGTAAGTTTTTCACGTTTTTACTTTTAAAGTACATCCCCGTGCCTAGAAATGCATGCCTTACGCTTTGCAATTATTTTTTCCTCCAATTAGCTGTGTTTGGGGGCTATTGTTGGGTTGTAAAAAAGAGGTCTTTTTGCTGGTTATTCTTGATTTGCAGCTGGTGTGTTCAGGTAATAATCTTGGGGCTCTTTTATGGTCATTTTTACGAAGTTCTATGAGCGTTTCCTCGCGTAAATGTTATATGGCAAATCTGATCATTAATGCTCAATTCTAGACTAGTTATAGGTGGTTTTAAATTGCGTATATATAGTGGTTGTGAAATTTAGGATGTAAGGAACAACTTTCGTGAAGAAACTTTGGGCAATTGGACATTCGTTGGAGAGGTATGTTAAGGCTAAGCTCCGTCCCTTCTTTTAGCACGAAATTCGGGAAGTTTCCCAAAACGTCAAATGTGATATTTTACTATTCTATTGCTAGAAAGACCTTTTATAAAAGGCATTGGGATTGCAACTGAATTGTTTTCATGATGATATTAGGTTGACATTCCATTCTTTCGTCTAAACTGGACACTCATTATCTTTATATCAATTTATCGATTTTCCTCTCGACTTGTTCATATATTGAGGTGTTGCTCTTTTTGGTATGGTGTCACTAAAAATAAAGGTAGGTTACGAGGGGAATGTAGTATTCATTACCAGCCCTTCTTCCATACTAAAATCATAATTGAAACACTTAACAAGTACCATGTTGATTTTCAATATTGTCCAGTATAATGTTCCTACTTAAAGCACTAGGACACTTGATTCTTTTTAAATATCTTTAAATAATTAATATGGGATCAAGTATAAGCATTATGTGAAGCACCTTTATGAACATTTTTAGAATTAAGGCCTCATTTTACATGTTGAATTAAGTTGTCAAACTTATTCAAAAGACATGTAAGATCCCACGAGTCATGTATATATGTTACGATAATGATTGTGATGCTATGAGAATAAGTGTACCAGTGAGCTGCGATTGGCTAGATTCATGTTATGACCTACTATGTACATTCAACGTTCATACTATACATTGTACGTTATGCATGGACTTCGAGCTATAATCGAAGGTAGGAGACCTATTTGCCCAAATAATTATATATATGTATATTGTACAGATGACCACAGGTTGGCAAATATGATGCCGGTTAGCTATCGGAAAGGATCACCATTGCTAGCATTTGGTTGGGTATGTCATGCATTTGCATCTACATATATGTATTCATGACATGCAATGCTCTAGCATACCATGCATATTTGATCACCAAGAGGTTGATTGTCGGCCATTAAGGTTACTTGAGTTTTTGTTATAAGTGGTATTTCTATTACCTTTTTTTTTTCCACAATTACCTATGGTTTTACTTGTTGCATTCCTAGTAATACATGTTTATTTATACTGACATCCCGTTGCCTAGGGATGCTGCATTTTATTTCTTGCGTGCAGATTCAGGTAGGGATTCTGATCGACCCCTCCACTAGGAGCCCAATTCAGCTGTGAGATAGTAAGCTCCACCTCTTCCTGGAGCTTTCACAGGATGCTTAATTTTTGTTGTACAGTTGAGTATAGTTGGGGCCTTGTCCCGACGGTGTTAGTAATTATATTAGAGGCTATTATGGACATGTTATTTCAAATTGATTCTTTTGTGCCTATCAGTCTCCAATCATAGGATTGACATGGATATATAGTGTGTGTCTGTACCCCTGTTGTTGCAGCCTTATCGGCTAGCTAGTATTTTATCATTTTCGTTTGCCTATCTTGATCTACATGATTTGCTATTGACCAGGTCATGACCTAAATGGTCCATGCTTAGTTTTTTCAGAAGTTACGCTGCACGATCTTTTTTTGGCCCCTAGTTTAGTTAACTAGCATATGTAGTGGCTTAATCGGCCAATAAAGGTATTGAGTGCCAGTCGGGTCTCCCCTCTTTTTGGGGCATGACAAGTTACAACCATTCGAAAAAGTCAATTCTTCGCAAAAGTCACACTTTTTCTAAAAAGTCACAACTCCTTGAAAAAGTCACAACCTTTCGAAAAAGTCACAATCCTTCAATGTGAAAAATTATATGCTTTTAATATAACATAATATAATTAAATGAAATATAAAATATATACTAAATTGATTTTTAAGTCTGGAGTATTATAGTAACCTCTTTAGAAATGTCACAACCTTTCGAAAAAAATCACAACTCTTACGAAAAATCGCAACTCATTGAAAAAGTCACAATCCTTCGAAAAAGTCACAACCCTTCGAAAAAGTCAAAACCCTTTGAAAAAGTCACAATCCTTCAGAAAAGCCACAATCCTTCGGAAAAGCCACAATCCTTCGAAAAAGTCGGAAATCCTTCAAAAAGTCACAACCTTTTGAAAAAGTCACAATTCTTTGATGTTAAAAATTATCTTATTTTAATATAATTAAATAAATATAATACAAAATATACAAAATATGCTAAATTGACTTTTAAGTTGGGGGTATTATAATAATTTAACATTCAAGTTTGGGAGTTCAAGCACTATTGAAAAACAAATTATATTGAAAAAGAATGTTATAATCCAAAAATACAATTGATGATAACTAGGACTTTAACATTATTAAATTAATAAAAGTTCTTGAGATATATTTATAATGCTAAATTTTCTATATAGAAAGATCTTAATAACTTTAGAGTATTTTATTAATTTAATATTAAGATATATAAACTTAATTAGATTAATTACCTAGTTTTAAAATTATATAAAATTACTATAAATCACAATAATTAATAACTTAAAATATTTCAAAATCATATAAAAAATTGTTTTGCCAAATAAAATGAGACAAGTAAAATAGCATATATTAAGCCCGTGCCTGTTTCAAACTGAATGCATTTATGCATTTTTTTATTTTTGCTTTATTTTTTTCCTTTTTAAATACATATTTTAAAATTACGTAAAAATATCCTATAAATTATCATATTTATAATTTAAAATATTTAAACTTTTAAAAGATTAACTATCAAAAGTTTTATTGGTTCCACATAAATTGTTACAGAAGAAGTAACATATATTATTTAAAAATAACGTAAACAACACTATAAATCACAAATATTATCAACTTAAAATATTCGAAAACATATAAAATTTGATTGATTTTTGAAATTCTCTCTTGGCCACGTAAATTGAGACACAAAAAATTATATACACTATAAATCACAAATATTATCAACTTAAAATATTCGAAAACATATAAAATTTGATTGATTTTTGAAATTCTATCTTGGCCACGTAAATTGAGACACAAAAAATTATATATATATTATTTAAAAATTATATAAATGTTACTATAATCACAATAATTAATAACTTCAATTATTTAAAAATTATAATTTTCTTGAATGATTTTCTAAATTTCAAATATATCATATAAATTAAGACTTAAAGAATAACATGTCTTGAGCTTGCGCTGACACAAATTTCTATATCTAGTAATTGTATTATCACTTCTAGTTTGGGAGATAAGCCTTCAAATATAATTCAGAAATAGATGAGGAGAGATTAGATAAGCATAGTTAAAAACCACTCTTTTCAACTTGGGTTGTGATGGCACTAATAAAAAATTTGATTTTAAATTTTAGGTATAGATGATTTTTTGTTAAGAGAGGCATTTTTATAATTGAACTTTGTGGTGTTCGAGTTTGAATAAGTCAGATTTCAACGTGAATATCGATAGTGATAGAGTCAGAATCTTCACTAAGAATTATGAAAATATAAAAATAAATTCACGAAAAATCAAAGAATATCAATATGTAATATATATTGATTGATACTCCTCAAGTATATTTTACTCAACCATTACCGTATTCGATACAGGATTTTTAAAAAAAACTCACTCTTTTCTATATTTAATTTAACTTTTAATTTGATGTTCCGTTTCTTTTATTAATAATTTGGCTTCTTCCAAAGGTTGGGAATGGATAAAGCTGCATGACTCCTCCATGTGGCCTCAAAAACTTTAAATTAAGCTGAACTGTTTTTCAATTGAATGGATGTCTTTTGTTGCTTTTATGAGACTACTGATGTTTCCACATGGTGCACACCCCAATCTAGAATTAATTAATTATGAAAAAAGGAGGGCAAAAATAACATATAAAGAGATCTTTTTTTATTTTTAAAAAAGCAAGAAAATGGCAGTCCAAGTTGTACAAAAAAGATACCTACATGTCGTAGCATGTGTGATTCATAATTTCCTTTCATATGTTGGCAATCATGCTGTCATAAATTTAGCTATCTTTATGGATTTTTCTACGCAACTCATATAAGAGGATTTTAACACTATTAATAGGCCACCTAAAAGAAAAGCACATTTAATTAGGAAGAGATATACATAGAGGAAAGGTCGTCGAATAATTGTACTACATAGGGAACGCACATTTTTTGTCTTTTGATATAAACTAATGGTGGTAAATAGGTAGGTTAAGTTAAATTTGGACGGGTTAAAAATGAATTAACATAAAATGGGTAATAATTCAATCCACCCATATTTTTATATAGGTAAAAAATAGGTTGGCTAACAAATATGTTGGGTAAAAGATTAGTTTACCCATACTTTCATGAGCCAATAGTACTCCATTTTAAAATTCAATATGAATAAAATATTTTAATTTATTTTTTTATGAAAAATTAAAAATATTTATTTAATTTTATTGTATCATAATTCATATTATTTTTTTCTTCATTTTCATCATATACAATGTAATTTAATTTTCCTTTTTAACATCACATAACTAAAGCAGGTGTATATTGTTTTGTATATATACATATTTTAATATTTTTTTCTCACGTTTTATACTTGAAGCGAGTATATATCCATATATTCCATTCTTTTCTTTTTAATTGTCATGTTGCGTCTTTCAAAAAATCAATTTCACTATTTTAAAGATAAACTAGAATGTATTAATTTGATATTTTCAAATAAAAATTTTAATAGTTAAGAACTATATAAAAAGTAATATAAATTGTAATTTTTCTTATCAATGTGATAAAATAAATTTTAAAAATTTTAGTCAAAATTCATATGTTTAATTCTCAGAAAGAAAATCATGATGACTAAACTTAAATGGAGGGAGTATTTATTTCATCTTAATGGGGGTGGGGGCTGGTAGGGGAGTGGGGGAGAGGGTTCTTTGGGTGAAAAAATAGTTTACCCATATTTTTATCCATAAATATTCATATTTATATGGGTTGAATATGGATTTGAATCCATATTTTACCCATGTTAAAAGTCACTCACCCAATCCATTAAAATATGGGCAAGTTGGACGGATTACCAAAATATGAGTTCATTTTGCCAGCACTAATATAAACTATCGAATTCCAATGATATAAGAAGAAATTGTAATACAGTGATTAATGGTGCTTAGATTGTAAGTCAAAATTCAAACTAGGATATATTAGATATTTTAATGCTCTTCTATAAGTTGGGAAAATTCCATCGGTGGTCATCAAAGTAAAGCACTTGGTACCGAAACCAAGAGATTGCATAGGCTTATGAATGTGAGCGAGAGAAAAGCTCATCACTTGGATCAAGGGAAGTGCATTAAGGATAAGAAAAATGAGGTGTTGGTGGACGAGACCTCCATTAAGCAGAGGTGGCAAATATACTTCCACAAACTCTTAAACGGGAATGGAGACAAAGACATTATGTTAGGTGATTTAGTGCACTGTCATAGTCTTCGGGATTTTGGGTACTGCAAGTGCTTTAGGGTTGAGAAGATTAGATGTGCCATTAGTAGAATGAGCTAGGGGAGAATGACCGGACCCGATGGATTCAAATAGAATTTTGAAAGGGCACTGATAAGGCAGGTATGGAGTGGTTGATTAGGGTGTTTAACGTTATTATGAAGACAACTAAGATGGCAAACGAATGGAGGAGGAATACAATGGTTCCCGGGTACAAGAACAAGGGTTATATCCAAAACTGTTACAGTTCCAGGGGTATCAAATTACTAAGACACACTATGAAGGTCTCAGAGAATGTGGTGGAGATGACGGTGAGGAAAAAATGTCCATTTCAGAGAATCAAATTGACTTTATGCTGGGAAGATCAATTACTGAAGCAATCCATCTTGTGCAGAGACTGGTGGAAAAAAAAAGAGAAAAAGAAGGACCTCCATATAATGTTCATTGATCTTGAGAATGTCTATGATAAAGTGCCAAGGTGTAACACTCTACATGTTGTTACGTCTAGAAGCTGAGTGTTTAAGGAATTTTGAACTGACATGGTCATACGAGCCAATCCACGGCTCGTGGGTGGGATCACGGGATATAGAAGGGTCTCGTGGACCTTAGTCCAGTAAAGTTGGAAAATCATGGGTTTTTGGAAATGTTTCCACGCTTAACAAGACAGACCTTAGATGGAACCATGTCCCATCTAAGGTATCATAGAAAGGAGTCCTGAAGTGCCTAAAATTTTCTATGTCTGAAACTACTCTATGAGGGGCTTACGACCCGTAAAGTAACAGAGGGTCGTCCTGCGTGTTCATGGTTTGGAAAGTGCAATTTTCAATGGCTCAACTTTTGTGACATGAGTTCTATGAAGCCAAGGAACTAGTCGTAGGTGGAACCACAACCCATGGATGGGTTCTCGTGGATGGTTCCGACAAATCCTAATAAAGGGTGTTTTCACAATCCAATGTGTTTAACTCCTAAACTATGTCGTTTTGGCTCTCCTAACTAACTTAACTGACGTAACTCCTATAAATCCTATTCCTAATTCATTCTAACTCATTCACTCTCATAATGCTCTCAAAAACTCTCCAATATTTCTCTCTCTAAGACAAGGATCCCATAGAAGCTAAGGTTCCAAGCTTTTGCTAAGGATTTCAAGGTTTTTCTACTCTAATTCATAGGGATTCTTACTTGAGATATGTAGGGCTTCATTCATGGATCAGTTTCATCTATGAAGCCTAATCCAAAACCTCTTTTATCAAAGTTTCATAATGATTTCTCATGTGCCTTTATGTTATGATTCCAAATACATGGATTATAACTCCTATGTGACAATAGTCTTATTTATGCATGATTTCTGAGGAATTACTTGATTTCTAAGATTTTCAAGCAAAAGTATATGTTTCAAGTATGTATGATTAGGGCTTGATGAATTGATGTGGGTTCATTTACTATTGATCTAAATTGATTTTAAGTGCATGTTTCCTTCATGAATTTCATTAGATTGCATGATTTTGACTCAATTGCTCATGAACCCACACTTAGCCTTAGTCTCCTAAGATGAAGCTATGTTTTCATGGATATGATTTTAAGTAAGGAAAGTATATTTTAATGACAATGATGATGATGTGATGAGGTTATGAAAATGATAATAATGTTATGAAGATAATGATGCTATGATAATAAGGGTGATTAAGACTCTAATGTTTCATGATGATAATGTTAAGGTGAGAAGTTTACCCACACTATATGAAATGCTAAGTAGATAGACTATTACTATGATATGAGATGTTTTTATGAAAAATTATAATGACTATTTTACAAGCTATGGAAATATAATTTTAATTAAGTATGAATTATGTTGAAAGTGATGTATATGCATGACTTATGTATTCTGTGGGATATGAATTAACTTGGTAGATTCCATTGTCCCATAACTATGTACCATCATAAGAATGATGTTCATGTGTATATAGCATGATGGTATACTAACGGATCCATATAGCTTTTAATGGACACTCACTATACTATGATAAAGCCTAAAGGGTGGGGTCAAATTATGGGTTCTCACCATGTTAGGATAGAGCCTACGGTGTGAGGATCGAGACTACCTTGGCAAAGTAGACTCCTCTTTGCTTGGTATAGAGGGAATATATAGATTATATGTAATAGTCTGAATAGTCTTATATATCGGTTATGGTCTTATTCCCACTTGTGTATGTTAGGATTATGAAGTATTTTGATGATGTTTTTTCTCATGGTTTTAAACTTACATTGCTCATACATTTTATGTCTTCACTCTATTGATTATGATTATGCATACTGATATTATGTAGTGATGTTCTTTGGTTCATGGTATACATACACACTTAGTACTTCCACATGCTAACACATACTTCTTTGTCTACATGATCTAATCATGTAGGGACGGACAACTAGGCGACTATTTTATTTCATGGCTAGATTAGGAGTGTGCTTGAAGACTTATTAGTGAGTTCCCATGCTTCGGGAATAAGACCTTTTATGATTCTTTTCTATTGAGACTTTACTACTTTTCTTGATGTATGTCTTGAGGGTTAGCTAGTAAGCTATGTTCTAGACCTCGCCAAGGTTTTATGATGTAGAGGCATATTTTGGACATTATGATTTGATGTAATTCCCCTAAGGGAAACTATGATTTCTATTATGATATGTTTCGCTTATTTATTCATTTATGTTATGCTTATTTTACCTTATAAATGCTTATGATATGAACACAAGGCTTGGATAAGATTTTTTTGGGTATCACATTCGTTGTGTTACGGTTAGGCCCTAGGTCTAGGTCGTGATAAAGTGGTATTAGAGCTCAAGGTTTGTAAGTATCCCAGGGAGTCCAACATGCCGCGTCTAGTAAAGTCTTATTCATTGATGTGAAGCACACCATACCCATGAGCGAGGGGCTATGAGGCATTTAGGAAAACATCGCTTCTTTTGTGATCTATATCATGCCTTTAAAACTCTCGTATCCTAACCTTTGTCCTTTGGTATTTTCAAAAATAGCTCCACGACATACTCGGTTGCCTAGGGTAGATAACGCTAATGAGGACCAACTTCCCCAGCTCCCTAACTCCCTCAAGATGACCAAGTTACCAATGATGAGTTTAGGGCCGTTATTATGATGTCGACTCAAGTCGTTGCTTCTCTAAAGATTCCTTCCTTGGCTTTAAGGATAAGAGATTTTGCTAGAATGAATCCCCTGGAGTTCTATGGTTCCAAGGTGGATGAGGATCTATAAGAGTTCATTGACAAAGTTTACGAGGTAGTGGAGATTATGGGGTGTCTTCCTAAGAGAAGGCTAAATTGGTGACTTATCAACTTAATGGAGTTGCTCAAGTTTGGTTCACTCAATGAAAATTTGAGAGAGTTGAAGAAGGGCCTATTCATTGGGAGATGCTTAAAGCCGCTTTCCTTGATCATTTCTTCCCATTTGAGCTAAAGGAAGCCAAAGCGATGGAGTTCTTGAATTTAAGGCAAGGTGGTATGAGCATGAGGGAATATGCCCTCAAGTTTATGAAGTTGTCTAAATATGCTCCTTCCTTGGTGGCTGACTCTGAGGCGTGCATGAACAAATTTACTTTGGGTGTATCCGACTTGGTAAAGATAGAGTGTAAGGTTGCGATGCTTAATAAGAAAATGAAAATTATATAGTGAAGACCCATTAAAAGGATGGAATAAACATAAAACTA
>DF368727.1:0-10265 GCA_000787875.1 Solanum virginianum
TTGACACAATTTTTCATTTTGGCATTTTAACTATGATTTATTCTAAATAGATATTTTAACATCATTAAAATTGTATCATTTAAATAAAATTAAGTGATATGGCAAGAGAGTGTGTATCACACTTGCTCTAAGAGAGTAACAATCAAAAAAATATTTATTTATTTTTTTAACATTCAATTTTATTTATTCTTTGATTTTTCATCACCCTCTATACTACCACTCTTCACTCACAAGATAGGATCTGTTGAGGTTAAAGAAAATTATTTACTAATTGAAAGATTTAAAATTTATTTAGCAATTAAAAACTCACACAATAATTATTTAATTGGTGCTAAACACATAATAATTGCCCTAAGTTGCCTGTAATTTTTATTTTAACACTTTATCTTGATTGTTCCATTTTAGTCATTCAACTCTATTTTTAATGTACCATTCAAATTAAAAAAGAATATTAATTTTATAATTTTTAAAATATTTATATATATTCTTCAACGGCAACTTTGCATTTTAAAAGTTGATGTTCACATGTTAGTTTTCGTTAAAAAAAGAATTTGACAGATGCACGTTGATTTTTTAAAAATAATAATTTCTTTTTGAGAATTTCTTTGTATTTTTGCGTAAAAAAATAACCATCAAAAGTGCATCCATTTTCTTTCTTTAAAGAATAAATAACAACCCACCAAAGTCTATCAAGTTTAATGTTTCTTTAATAACATTATTAGCAACGAATAAGAGTTTTTTTTACTTGTATCGAAGATGGGTTCCTTTTACTCGTATTGAGTTGAACGAAAAATTAGAAAGCTAGTATTTGAGTTAAATCCAAATAGATTGAATATATATATATATGGTGTTATTTAATTTAATTAATTGTTTAAGAAAGAAAATCGACACAATTTCCTTGATTATTTTCCAAGAAAAGATATAGAGAAATTCAAAAAATACTTTTTCAAAAAAATTCATCCGTTAATTTTTTTAAAAAGATATTTTTAAAAATAATGGACAAACATCAATTATAAAATGAAAAAGTGAAATAAAAATAAAGAAATTAGAAACATAAAAATTGAAGTTAAAAGGTTAAAATGGAACATGGTTGAGTTGGAGTGTCAAAATGAAATTTAGGGACAAGTTTAGAAATATTCATATGTGTTTGGCCTTTAATAATTAACATAAAATTCTCGCTGTCATAAATTATAAGCTCCTAAGTAAGACCTTGCGACCCCCAGCCATTTATGACTTTCTACTACTGATAGCTCAATTGTTTGGTCGTTCATTTGTATTTTATACCAATTTCGAATTTTGGAGCTCTTGGAGTTTGAAGGGTTGACTTCGGTCAAAAATCTCTAGCAAGACGGCCTCAAAATTGAATTTTGGTAGTTCCATTAGCTCTAGAATCATCAAATTTGGTTAAAAGCATGGTTCGCTCGAGCATCGAGGCCTTCGGTGCTAGTTCAGACCATTCAACATTTTGTCTGTTGAAATTTAGCCTTGAGTTGACTATAGACAATATTCTTGGAAGACATGCGCAAATGAAAATTCGAATAGCACGGTTAGCTCGAGAACGTGCATTTTGTCAAGAAAAATCTTTTGTTCAATTCATGAGGCTTCTGGACTCATTCTGAGCCAAAATTTACCTTGAAATCCTTGAATTTGAATCAGATATCTGATAAAGTCTTAGAGAGGTTAGAGAGGGTTTTGTGAGTTATAGAATTGAAAAATGGCTAAGTTTGAAAGATTTCACGTTTAAATGGGCATGGGGCTATGACCAAGGCCCTTGGAGTTTGGAATATCAATTTTGTTGGAATAACATAGCTCATTTGCACACATGGAGTTCCGAATAAATCTCGAGCATCCCATTGGATATTTTTAAAATGGGAACAATTTGTTCGTGCGTTGGTGCACAGTATGTATCTAGTGCACCATCAAGATACGACACCATTTTTTCAAATTTTATTCTTTATCTCGAAGTTGTATATTTTGTTCTATAGAGTTCCAAATTGGATGATAAAAGATGTTAAATTCTGAGATTTTTTAGGAGATGCATTGATGAGTGTCATGACTCAAGCGTAGGACGTACACGTGACATGGTGAATGAGAAGTCCAGAGACAACCCAAACAAGCCTCTTAGTATATCATGTACACATCCTTCGTTGCAAGAGCAATACATGATAATAACAAGAGTTAAGAGTTTAAAAAGGGAAGCAAGACTAAGGGAAGTCTTAGATAATCATAAAAGCATAAGGAGAATCAAGCTCAGAGCATATACAAACTTAGTATCCAACAACACCTCTACTTTAGAATGGAGTAGGAGTCAAGACACTTCCCGGGCTCAGCGTTATAATAATAAGTATCCAACATAAGGAACAAGTCTCATCATAGCATGAAGAAAAATAGATATTGTCCTCAAAGTTGAGGACTCACCCAATGTTTTCTTAGAGAATCGAACTAGCCACATGGAGGAGAATGATCAAAAGGAGCTTTGGTTCCTACATGGTGATATCATGTACGCAAAGAGTATCCATTAGTAAGTTTGAATGTACTAAGTATGAATGGTGCAACGCAACAAAGACATAAGACAATATATTCAAAATGCATAATCATAATCAATGGATCTATAATCTCAATATGACATGCATGATCAATGCTTGTAATAAAACATGTTTGTAAAAAGATTTAACTTGCATAATATATCATACATATATGGGAGGAGACCTTAACCAATATAGACCAAACAGCTACAATGTGAAATTCAAGGCATGACACCCCCTTGGTTCAGGTGACTGGACATGATACCCCCCGGTAAAGTGTGGTCTACTTGCAAAGGCAAACCAAACGTGATAACATGAACTAGATGGATCCACTAGTATAGCAAAGGTAAAATATATAATCCTATGGTGGCACATAGTTTAGAGACTAAACACTTTATGGACCCCTTGAGTCGAGCCCCCATCTTAAGCATCAGAGCTAAGTCTAATCCTACAGAATATTTGTAAATAATCATATTTTAATCATAACATGAATAACTTGTAAGAGATATGATAACATGACATAAGTAGCTCATTTACATGCTTGACCTCTACTAATGAGCCTAACTTGAACATGAGTGTAAATAATAATTGTACATGAGCCCTTGCCTTGACATGAATGGCTCAAAAGAGGTTAAAATCTTGAAAGAGTGCTCAACTTAATACTTGTAAAATCGTAGATTCTTTTCAAGAATTCGATACATGCTTGAAAGCCATTAATCATCATAAAATCACTTGACTTGTAAATCATGTAACAGTTCATCAACAACTTGAGAAGTCTTGTCATTTAATTTTATCAAACACATGGTGGGTTCATGGTACTTGTTCAAAATCATGCAACTCAAGAGTAAAACAAGAAGAGTAACTTATTTCAAATCAACACATCGATATTTTAGTAAAACCCTCATTTAGGGTATCTTGAAATTCATCACAAAAGCTCATAATAATTCATAGTTTCATAGCTCAAATCATGTATAGTCTCAATAGACAAAAATTAATTCATGGAATATGCTTGAAATAGATATGCATGCATAATCAATCAATACTTGATAAAACTCTAACATAATTTATGTTCATATTTCATAATAAAAGATACCAATAAGTAATACAACTTGAAATCATGCAATTTTCATAAAAAGAAAAAGTTGGGCTCCATGGGTGAAAGGATCCATGGATGCAGACCCACATACCTTAAACATTAAATTTCTTGAAATGAACTTGAAGGAGAATTGAAGATTGAGATGAGTTCTTGAGTTCCAAAATTTACCTTGAAATCCTTGAATTTGAATCAGATATCTGATAAAGTCTTAGAGAGGTTAGAGAGGGTTTTGTGAGTTATAGAATTGAAAAATGGCTAAGTTTGAAAGATTTCACGTTTAAATGGGCATGGGGCTATGACCAAGGCCCTTGAGCTAAGTTAGAAAATAGGGCACGAAATGCACTGGTCCATACCCCAGGAACGATG
Organism: Solanum virginianum; assembly: GCA_000787875.1. Classification (NCBI taxonomy): domain Eukaryota; kingdom Viridiplantae; phylum Streptophyta; class Magnoliopsida; order Solanales; family Solanaceae; genus Solanum; species Solanum virginianum. The sequence goes on from DF368727.1 coordinate 3,988, forward strand.
CATACTAGTCACAGAGGCAACAACTACACTAGTTTGCGCCCCTGGCACGTCGCTGCCTTGGCACAGATAGCCACTTAAAATAAAAAATTAGCAAAAATTATTTTTCTCTATGGGTCTTCTAAAATTCGAATTATACCCATTTTCCACTCAATTTTACCCCCTGATCAAGAATATGAAGTTGGATTTCTGAAATCATGCACAAATTTTGAGATATATAAAAATTACGATTATGGGGCATTCCGAAGCACATGAGGCATGTTTTAATACCTCCCCTTTGGAAAATTCTCCCCCAAGTCGAAGAAACATGCATAAGAGAAGTAATTATAAAGATTTCAGCCCGACATGAATGCAATAAATAAAATTAAACATAATTTTAAAAAAGTCTCAACGTGAATGTTTTACCCTAAACATGAATGCATGCAAAATGACATGAAGGCTGAAACTTAAGATTTGAAATCATAGATGGGACTTAAGTTATTACCTTTGGCTTCAGTAAGTGGAAGAGGTCTGGGTATCACTTTTCCATGTTCGCTTCGGCTTCCCATGTGGCACTTTCAACTTGTTGATTACTCCAAAGGACCTTGACGGATGCTATATCTTTGTTCCTCAACCCTTCCATTTGCCTATCCAATATTTCCACCAAGACCTCCTCATAGGTCAAATTATCCTACACAACACCCATAACCTCTAAGGACACTATAGTACTTGGGTCACCAACACATCTCCTCAACATAGATACATGGAAGAGCAGATAAACCATATTCATCTCCATGGGCAACTCCAATACATATGCAACCTTACCAACTCTCCTCCAAATTCTACAGGGACCCATAAACCTTGGACTCAATTTCCCTTTCTTGCCAAACTGGACCACACCCTTCATGGACGAGATCTTCAAGTAAACCCAATCATCCAGAATAAACTCAAGATCTCTTCTTCTTACATCAAAGTAAGACTTTTGTCTCCTTTGAGCCATCTTCAATCTCTCCCTTATCAACCTCACCTTCTCCAAAGCTTCCATGACCAAGTTCGGGCCTAAAAAGCTATCTCCCCAACATCAAATCACCTAACAGGGATCTACAACACCTACCATATAAAGCTTCAAAAGGAGCAATGCCAATACTTGAGTGGTAGCTATTGTTGTAAGTAAACTCAACAAGTGGAAGATGTTCATCCCAACTACCCTTAAACTCAAAAACACAAGCTCTAAGCATATCCTCAAGAGTTTGGATAATCCTTTTGGCTTGACCATCTTTTTAGGATGAAAAGTCGTGCTAAGCTTGACCTTGGTACCAAGACCCCTTTGGAAGGATCTCTAAAAAGGAGAAGTGAATTGAGCACCATGATCCAAAATGATAGGCAAGGGTACCCCATGTAATCTAACCAACTCATGAATATATAACTTGGCATAATCTTCGACACTATAAGTCATTTTGACTTGTAGAAAGTGAGCCGACTTTGTCATTCTGTCTACGATAACCCAAATAGAATCAAAGTGTTTCCTAGTCTTAGCCAACCCAACCACAAAATCCAAGTTGATCTCTTCCCACTTCAAAGTAAGAATCTCTACGTCTTTGGCTAGGCCACCTGGCCTTTGATGTTCGGCCTTCACTTGTTGATAATTGTGACAATTGGATACGAACTTGGCAATATCCCTCTTCATACCCCCCCACAAATACACCTCCCTCAAGTCTCTATACATCTTTGTGAAACCGGGGTAATAAAGTAAGATGAATTATGGGCCTCCTTCAAAATTAACTCTCTCAATTCATCGATATTATGCACACACAATCTACCTTGGTACCTAAGGGCACCATCTCCCCCTTAGGAGAAAACCTCCACTTTACCATCCTTCACCAAAGCCTTCACTTCTAGCAAGGCAGGATCGTGGGGTCAAGGTCTTGTTTTGACTTGACTTTCTCCATCAAAGAAGATTTGGAACCATCAACAACCACTACACCACCATGTTTGACATCCTTCAACCTAACCCCAATCCTAGCTAACCAGTGAACCTCTCTATCCACCTCCTTGTTATCAACCTCAATATGAGCTAGACTACCCATGGACACTCTACTTTGAGCATCGACTAGAACATTAGCTTTGTCGAGATGATAGTTTACACTCATGTCATAATCTTTTAGGAGTTCTCACCACCTTCTTTTTCTCAAGTTAAGATCTTTTTGTGTGAACATATATTGGAGATTTTTGTGGTCGGTAAACACATCAACATGAACCCTATACAAATAGTGACACCAAATTTTCGAAGAAAACACCACGACCATAAATTCAAGATCATGGGTAGGATAATTTCGTTCATGCACCTTAAGTTGCCTAGAGGCATATGATATAACCTTGCCATTTTGTATCAAAACACAACCCAAACTAATTGTTGAGGTATCACAATAAACCACAAACCCTTCTAGCCCTTCCCATAAAGCCAAAATAGGATCGGAGATGAGCTTGTCTTTCAAAGTTTGAAAATTGCTTTCACATTCATCAGTCCAATTTCTGGTAGAGCCAAGATAGGAGTGGAGACAAGCTTATCTTTCAAGGTTTGGAAACTCTTTTCACATTCATCTGTCCACACGAATTTCATCCTCTTTTGGGTCAACTTTGTCATAGAAGAAGCAATAGAAGAGAAACCATTTACAAACCTCCGATAATAACCCGCCAAACCCAAAAAACTCCTAATATCCATCGGAGTCATGGGCCTAGGCCAATTCCTTATCACCTCCATCTTCTTAGGGTGTACTTTAATACTATCACCCAACACCATATGCCCTAGGAATGCAACCAATTTTAACCAAAATTAACACTTTTCAGATTTAGCAAACAACCTGTCATCCCTCAAGATTTGCAACACCACCCTCAAGTGATTCACATGCTCTTTCTCTCTCCGGGAATAAATCAATATATGATCAATAAAGACCACCATAAATATACCAAGGTAGGGTTTGAAGACCCTATTAATGAGATCCATAAATATTGCCGGTGCATTAGTCAAGCCAAAAGACATTACCACAAACTCAATGTGCCTATACCTAGTTCAAAAAACCATCTTGGGAATATTGCATTCCCTCACCCTCACTTGATGGTATCCAGACCAAAGATCAATCTTAGAAAAGTAACTAGCCCCTTGTAGTTGATTAAAAAGGTCATCAATCTTTGGTAGAGGGCACTTGTTCTTTATACTGACTCTATTGAGCTTGCGATAATTAATGCACATTCTAATAGAACCATCTTTTTCTTTACAAACAATAATGGTGCACCCCAAGGTGACTTTCTTGGCCTTATGAAACCCTTCTCCAACAAATCCCTCAATTGATACTTCAACTCCTTCAACCCCGCTGGAGTCATACGATAAGGGGGAATGGCAATGAGTTGTGTATCTGGGAGGAGGTCTATACCAAAGTCTATTTTACCTTTTGGGAGGGACACTGGGAAGCTCATGGGGAAAGACATCAAGAAAGGGACACTGGGATGGTTATGGGGAAAGACATCAAGAAAACTATTAACCACCGAAACCAACTCAATAGAAAGGACTTTAGACTCCATATCCCTAACCCTTAAAAGATGGTAACTACAACCCTTAGAAATCAATTTTTGAGCTTTAAGACAAGAAAAAAATCTACCTTTGACCACCACATTACAACTTCCCCACTCAAGGATGGGTCCATTAGGGAATTCGAATCTAACTTTACGGGTTCTACAATCAATAGAAACATGATATGCATGTAACCAATCCATCCCATGAATAATATCAAAATCCACCATGTCAAGTTCAACATAATCACAAGGCAAGACTTTATGCAATATGGTCACGGGACAAATCTATAGATTTTTTTAGTAAGGATGGACTCACCAACGGGGGTAGAGACTTCATAAGGTTCACACAAAAATTTGGGACACACATGAAGCTTATTGGCAACAAAAGAAGTAATGAAAGAAAGAGTTGAACCTAGATCTATCAATGTATATGCATCATAATAAAAAATATGTAACATACTGATAACAACAATGGGCACCTCATCCACTCTTTGCCTTTCTTAGAGAACATAGAACCTATTTTGCCTTGGAGTACTCCCTTATTGGCCTCTCTTTGCCCTTTGACCCACATTAGCACCTTGACCTTGAGGATAACTGTCTTTACCCTTGTTTTGAGCATGAGGATAATCAATAACCTTGTGAACCATCTCACCACAACCAAAGCAAGCATTATAATTTTTCAAACATGGACACTATGGTTTCTCCCATACTTTTGGCACGTAGGATGTGTCATCCCACCATTGCCACCTTGGAATCTTGGGTTAGACGCCTTATTATTAGCAAAACTCTTATTAGGAGCATTGGAGGACCGTTGGCCTTGGGAACTTGTGCCTTGTTGAAACCGGCCACCCTTAGAACTTTGGAAACCACCCTTAAATTGATCCCTTTTGGACTCCCCATTTCTCCTTTTCCTATGTTTTTCCCCTTCAAGTTGCTCGGCATATGTCGTGAGCCAAAATAAGTCCATATCACTCACTAACATGGTGGTACAACACTCTTCATTCTCCAAGTCAGACACCCCCAACACAAACTTATTCATCCTTGATCTTGGATTGACTACCAAATGAGGAGCATACTTGGAAAGCTTGTTGAATTTGAGGGCATACTCCTTCATACTCATGGAACCTTGCTAAGATTCATGAACTCTATCATTTTGTCCTTTCTCAACTTAATAGGGAAGAACCGGTTGAGGAAGGCAGCTTTGAACTCCTCCTAAGGAATGGCATCATCATTTCTCCTCTCCAATTTCCATTGAGTAAATGAAATTTGGGCCACACCTTTGACGTGGTAGGCCGCTGTCACCACCCAAGCCTTGGGCCTAGACATGACACGACGCAAGGGGAACCCGAAGGGACCCCAAGCAAACCTCTTAGAACATCATTACACTTCCTTGGTTGCAGAAACAATAAATCAAGCATCAAGAGATAAAAGAATGGGAAGCCGGGGCTAAGAGAAAACACTTCATATCATCAAAGTCAAGAGACAAGAGTCAAGCGCATATCGTAAATACATAGCATGTCCAACAAACACCTCTAATACATAGATAAGAGCGAGGGTTGAGACAATGTAACTGGGCTTACCCTCATGTCAAAATAAGCAATAAGAAGAATGTCTCAATACATAATAGGAGAAATCTAGACTAAGGTCCCCGAAATGGAGGACTCACCAATTAGCTTGAATATCACCGAACTAGCTACATGGAGGATGATGATGATCAATTTGGGCACTGGTTCCTAATGGTGACATCCTGTAGACATGGAGTATGCATTAGCACATTTGGATGTACTAAGTATGTAGGATGCAATGAAAATAAGAATTAAGCATCATAATCAAAATGCATATCAATAGGCAATAGGCATAATATAATAATATGACATGTATGATCAATGCATAAGTAAAACATGTTAAAGTAACTCATGCTCATATAGGATACCATATGTGTAGAAGAGATCAAGCTCAATTTCCAAATGTACAACCCTTTGGTAGGCTAGTAATGATGTTGCCCTATTACTTAGGTGGACGAGTACTATCCCTAATCTAGGTTGGTGATAATGTCGCCTCATCACTATAGTGGAAAAGTACAAACCTTTCCCTAGGTTGATGAGTGCAAACCCCTATCAAGGTTAGTGATGTTACTGCCCCATCACTAGGTGGAGAAGTATAAACCCTTTCCTAGGTTGATGAGTACAAACCCCATCTAGGTTATCTAGGTTCTTAGTTCCCCTGAATTTGGCATGGTCTAATCTAACACCTTATATAAAATTTATCATATACAAAAGCTCACTTCATCATCATACAGTTATTCACATCATATCTCATGCTTTAGACCTTCAACTCCTCAAGAAACAACATCCGGACATTTCATCAAACATTTATAGGGTGTGTAATCCTAGTATAAAACCATGAAATATACAAATGAAATCATGCTAGAAAATCCATTGTTAAACTATCAATCAACACCTTGCAACACCTTCAAGCAATATACATTAAAACCCCTTCTCAAATCTTATATTAGATCAAAGATTTATAGCTCAAAATATGGCAAAACAATCATATCTTTACATATCTTTGACATAGTGTCCAGTGAATTTCATAATAATCAAGATTCATTTGTAAATCAACTTTAAATCATGCAATTTGAGTAAAAGGAGGCTTTGGTATCATGGGTGAAAGGAACCAACGAAAGAAACCCACATAACTTAGCTTAGAGATGAACTTGGTGAAGATTGGTG